>OV281095.1:4260000-4496576 GCA_923060345.2 Erebia aethiops | reverse complement strand
CATCTTTTTACCTGTCACATCGTTCGGATCGAAATCAACTCGTCTTTTACGCTGCCCCACCGGGTCCGGAGGACCCGGAGGGTCGGTCTCCATTATAAAAACCCGTCACCAACACAAAATAATACTCACCAATCACAAAAAAAAAATCTAAAGGCTGATAAAAGAACAAGAAACACTAATTAACTCACAGAAACGTACACCTACCAACAGGCAACGAAGTGAAGTCCCGTCCAAATTTCATTGGTGATATTATTACTTGTCAGAAATGACATTTGACACATTTCGCGCCTACTGGCTTCTCTATGGCTGAAGGGCGCCATCTTTTAAGCATATCGAAAAACTTTAAGCATATCGGAAAAAAAATAGATTTTTTTTTTTGCACGTTATTTAGTTTGTTATTCTAATTTATTTTATTTTTGATAAAATCTATGTTTTTAAATCTATTTACAATAAAATGTACCAGACTACACCCAAAATAATTGTTTTTTTTTTTAAATTTTACTCTTCAGTCAATTAGACTGAAGAGTAAAATTTAAAAAAAATTTGCAATTAAGTCCCAAAATCAACCATTGCAAATCAAATCAAATCAAATATTCTTTATTCAAATAAACTTTTACAAGTACTTTTGAATCGTCAAGTGAATCTACCACTGGTTCGGAATGCCATTCCTACCGAGAAGAACCAGCAAGAAACTCGGTGGTTGCTCTTTTTAAATAATTCATTTGCAATTACTATATCAATGTGTACATAAGTAACCGCTGTCCCCAGCATTGCTGGAGCGATCAAATCCATGCTCCTCTATCATTTACATAATCTTCAACAGTATAATAAGCTTTATAAGCTTTTTGCAAAGTACTTATTACTTTTATTTACAATTAGAATAATTGCTCCTTCCTATCCAGATACTCGTGCATCATGGAACCGCTTCTGGAGTCAGTGTGCGGTTGTCTCGACACCACGACAGCGGCGCTATTGCGTCGAGTGGCCGCGCGCTCTCTCACTACTCTCTTACTCGCTGGATATCTGCGCTTGAGGACACCGCTGTACTATAAGTAAGAATTGGTCCCATTCTGCTACTGAACATGTTGAATACTTTGACGACCTCGAGGTGTTGCCTTAACGTGGGAGGTCTCGGGTTAGATTCCCGGCAGGGTCAATTTAAGAATTTATAATTTCTGAATTTTCTCTGGTCTGGTGGGAGGCTTCGGCCGTGGCTATTTACCACCCTACCGGCAAAGGCGTTCCGGTACGATTTCGTGTAGAAACCGACTAGAGGTATGGGTGTTATATAACTGCCGTACTGCATCATCACTTACCATCATGTGAGATCGCAGTCAAGGGCTAACTTGTAGTGGAATAATTAAAAATAACTTTGTGTGTGTGTGTGTGAGTATGTGCGTGAGTGCGTGCGTGCGTGCGTGTGTGTGTTTGTGTGTGTAGTGTTAGCGCCGCTCGATGTCTACAGATGGAGCTGAGGTGTGAGGCGGCAAAGCAGTCGTTACGCGAGGTTATATTATAACAACTTCAGTGTTCTCTAGCCATTCGATACTCAGACTTGCCTTGAGTAGCACGTGTCAAGAAAGTAGACCTATCTTTACCTTGTTTGTGAGTGGTTATGGATCTATATGGTTGTTATATTGTTACATTGCAATTAATTTATTAATGTGTTCTTATGTTGCTTCCTAAATAAATGTACCTAGTATTTGTGTTACATATTATTAGTTTACATTTTAAAAGCCCTATCCATCACCATACGCAAGTAGGTCGCTATCAGTAGGTCCTATACCTTAAGTTGTGTGTTCAGATATTGCGCGCTGCTAGCGGACGAGGAGCACGAAGTGCGCGAGCCGGCGGAGTACTACGTGTCGTGTTGTCTCACCGTGGACGCCATCTACCACCACTTTGTGGACTGCGTGCTGCACTACAACCAGGACACGGGTGAGCGGAGCCGGCTTATTGGAGTTTACCTCCATAACCTCACCCGCCACGCGCCCGACCCGCGGCCACGTTCTGTGTGATGTCCATATAAATACAAGGAATTCAACCCGCCGCGCACCCGAATCGGTCCGTGCCCGTTCCCTGTGTGAATTGAATTGCATGTATAAGCATGAAAATTTATGGGGAGTTAAATCAAACTTTCTACGTTACATTATTGACTTTACGTTTCCATGACTATGTAATTTATTTTGATGAATATAAATTATTATATAATTAATATAAATAAATGTATCAAGCATGCTTTCAGTAATATAAAAAATGCGTTCATTTATCCTCATTTACTAATCTATATATTTTATAATCGTTCATAAAGAGTTTCGTCTCATGTAAACTCCAGTTGTGCGTCGGAGCTGACTCACACAATTTTTTATATTAATTTTCAGTTCATATCTGTTTCATAATCTTTGACTGATATTTTTAGCGTTTAACTACAGAATATGCCTGAAATTTTACGTTACAGATTTTGATGTAAAGTTGTTTTTGAGACGATTTTCTCCTGTGACAAAATTGGCCTAAAATAGCAAATTTGATGACTCTCAAAATCAACAATTGTTGTAGTAAAAATATATAAAACATATTTTTTTTAAAATTACGTTCCATTTGCTTGTATGAGCTCTCCTCGAATAAGGTTTTTTTTGTGCGCAGTTTCCATTTGCCGACATCTGCCGTTCAAATATAATCGTCGGTATTGACCTAACTAGCGCATGGCCGCATTTTGTCCTGCAATTTTGCCTTGTTGCTGCTGCGTATTTTCCGCTGCTTATTTAGAGACACCTCAAGGAGTTAAAATAGGGGATAATGAGGTATCCCATAAGGTACACAGGTGTTAAAAATTACACAAATAAAAAAATTGGCAGTCATAAGTACTGCCGATAGAAGTGACAACGAATTTATTTTTTTAAATTTAATTTAAAAAAAATATACTTTATTATATAAACCATAAAACTGTTACTTAAAATGAAAGTATAATTACGAATGTACTATATTTATATTTAAGACCTTTTGTTCGTAACAACGCGAGGTGTCGGTCACGCGTTTCCACATTTTTACCCCCTACCAAAAAGTGCACTACGCGGCTAAAGAAGTTTTCACTTCAAAAAATGTATGTCCAGAGAGCATATCGTTCGACGCGCGCCAGCTGATCTACGACGTGATGCTGCAGCGCATGTCTCTGGTACAAAAGCTCAACGTCCAGTGCAGACTTGCGCGCGAAGTGTTAGAGCACGCGGCCGACACTTGCGACGAGGGCGAGGAGATCCCCGTGCATCTGAACGCGGCCTTACTGGACACCATAACCTTACTGTGCGGCCCGCGGATGAAACTGCCTAGTAAGTGCTTTCTAACCGACTTCAAAAAGGAGGTTCTGTATTCGACCCGTATGTATGTATATATATGTGTTTGTTTGTTAACGATTGTCTCTGAAACCAATGAACCGATTTTAATGATTTTTTCACTATTGTAATCTACTTAATTTCAAAAAAGATTTAGTATATAATACACTTAGGTATCTTTCTTATGTACGATGTTATATACTACAGTAAATGTTCAGTCATGTCACAAAGACGTTTTGCATCGCATCGACTTTCTCAATGTGCCTAATGGAGAACCCATCTCCATTGTTTTAGAAAAAGCTGAAAAAGGAGGAGATGCTGATATAGACGACTTACAAGAAAGAGTCACCACTAACATTGTGTCTCATGTAAGTTAACAATGTTTTAATTATTTATTTAGATCTATTCAGACTGGCCACAAAAACAATTAACTCTGTGGGGCGAAATGTCGCCAGAAAATTGTATAGCTTAAACATGTGCCACAATTTTCAGTCGCGATCCACGGATGCTACAAACGTGTGGTCAAAATATTCACCACATCGCAACTGCCAATGCAACGATTCCCAGCGCTCTTTAGCAACCGTTTTTACTTTTTCACAACACAATTTCATCTCATTCACACACCTCAAATCAATTACACTGGAAGACTTTTGATTCATTATTTATGTAATATATCATTAAATCTCATTGGTCTCTCTAAGAATTTAGTAAAAATATGTCGCGTCCAGCTGCGTTGTTTTCGTCCAGAACACTAAATGATCTTAACTGGCCCGAACCCGGCGTACAAAAGATGCACACGACTGTAAAGAAGCAGTCTGTTTTGGCGTCATTACCAAACTGGGTATCAAATCCCTAAAACCATAAATAAATTGCACGCTCATTGCACTGTACAATGTAAACTGACCCACACAGATTACATGATGTAACAATGTATTTGCTTTACGACTTGGTTCCTTTGTTTTCGAAAAGAGAATATTGCTAGGGAATATGTCAGAAATCTATGGTTATGGAACATGGGTTTGTGGGCTTACAAGCTTATAATAAAATTACAAACTACGAAGTTTTCTTTCTGCCCTAGACATTCACGGAGAGAGAACAGGTACCTATTGTTGTTTACCATACATTTTATATATATTATATTAAAATTTCAATGTTTTCCTCCATTCTTCACGTTATACTTGACAGTCGAAGCTGCGCCACTTACACTTACAGGTTTGGTTTACCCATAGGCCTGGAGAGAGGTCTGCTGCCAAACGTACCGCTTTTACTAGTTTTTGCTGAATAAGTATATTGAGGAGTTGTTTTATCCAACAAAATATAATGTGGTATGGCATTTCTAATATCAACTTAGCATTAGCTGGCTAGACCTGTATGAGCTGTGTTCTGGGGCGTGAGCAGTATGTGGTCACACCGGCAAGATAGTTTTGGACCTGGATCATATTTTAATTATAGGTATAATAAAACTACACGCGGCCCCCGCCCCGTCTATGTTTTGAGTAGATGATTAGAGCCAACCGTTAAGCTTACACAGTGTTAATGAAATGTTATTTACGTGTATTTATACAGAAAATGAAGCGCACGGTGGCCGAGGTTCTGGTGCCCGCGGTGCTGCGCCTGTACGCGCACATGCGGCCGCGCGGCGGACAGCTCGCCACCTACCTCGTGCGCATCGCTACCGACCTGCTCAACGACTACCGGCACGAGGTAACATGCCCGGACAAATGAAGCGCACGGTGGCCGAGGTGCTGGTGCCCGCGGTACTGCGCCTGTACGCGCACATGCGGCCGCGCGGCGGACAGCTCGCCACCTACCTCGTGCGCATCGCTACCGACCTGCTCAACGACTACCGGCACGAGGTAACATGCCCGGACAAATGCAGCGCACGGTGGCCGAGGTGCTGGTGCCCGCGGTACTGCGCCTGTACGCGCACATGCGGCCGCGCGGCGGACAGCTCGCCACCTACCTCGTGCGCATCGCTACCGACCTGCTCAACGACTACCGGCACGAGGTAACATGCCCGGACAAATGAAGCGCACGGTGGCCGAGGTGCTGGTGCCCGCGGTACTGCGCCTGTACGCGCACATGCGGCCGCGCGGCGTACAGCTCGCTACCTACCTCGTGCGCATCGCTACCGACCTGCTCAACGACTACCGGCACGAGGTAACATGCCCGGACAAATGAAGCGCACGGTGGCCGAGGTGCTGGTGCCCGCGGTACTGCGCCTGTACGCGCACATGCGGCCGCGCGGCGGACAGCTCGCTACCTACCTCGTGCGCATCGCTACCGACCTGCTCAACGACTACCGGCACGAGGTAACATGCCCGGACAATGAAGCGCACGGTGGCCGAGGTGCTGGTGCCCGCGGTACTGCGCCTGTACGCGCACATGCGGCCGCGCGGCGGACAGCTCGCTACCTACCTCGTGCGCATCGCTACCGACCTGCTCAACGACTACCGGCACGAGGTAACATGCCCGGACAATGAAGCGCACGGTGGCCGAGGTGCTGGTGCCCGCGGTACTGCACCTGTACGCGCACATGTGGCCGCGCGGCGGACAGCTCGCTACCTACCTCGTGCGCATCGCTACCGACCTGCTCAACGACTACCGGCACGAGGTAACATGCCCGGACAATGAAGCGCACGGTGGCCGAGGTGCTGGTGCCCGCGGTACTGCGCCTGTACGCGCACATGCGGCCGCGCGGCGGACAGCTCGCTACCTACCTCGTGCGCATCGCTACCGACCTGCTCAACGACTACCGGCACGAGGTAACATGCCCGGACAATGAAGCGCACGGTGGCCGAGGTGCTGGTGCCCGCGGTACTGCGCCTGTACGCGCACATGCGGCCGCGCGGCGGACAGCTCGCTACCTACCTCGTGCGCATCGCTACCGACCTGCTCAACGACTACCGGCACGAGGTAACATGCCCGGACAATGAAGCGCACGGTGGCCGAGGTGCTGGTGCTGGTGCTTTAACCGACGATGTGGATTTAAAGTGTTTATGAACTCTCTGTATACAATAATCAGTAAGAAATAATGTATTTTTGACAGAAGCATCCACCACCACCACCACTATAGCCTATTAACGTCCCACTGCTGGGCACAGGCCTCCACTCTCATAGGAGAGAGGTAATTAGAGCTTAGACCCACCACGCTGCTCCAATGCGGGTTGGTGGGCTTTAACGACTATTATCATGTTAGTGATAATAACCGGGACCGACGGCTTAACGTGCTCTCCGAGGCACGGGGGTGAAACACCGCCAACTTCCAACTCCGGGCTGGCTGAGAATTTCTGAATTGAAAAACCCAATACCAATTTTTTGCCCGACCGGGAGTCGAACCCAGGACCTCGTGATACGCAGTCAACTATGCTAACCGCTAGACCAACGAGGCAGAAGCATCAACCCTAATAGGCATGATGACAGTAACAAAGAATCAATGAAATTATAAATTTATCTAATAAAATTGGATTCATGGATTATAAAAAACGTATTTTTTGAATGAAGCGACAATGACGTCACAATTATTTTCGAACTTTGACAATCACACTATTGTTTACTGCACACTGCACAGAGTACCTTGGTAAAAATAATAGTGACGTCACAAACGGCGCCATGACACCGCCGAACGTTTTGGCGTGAATTTTAAAATTTAAATTTCAGATGCCAATTTCATCTACCAAACCTTATTTTTCTGCTGAAATAAGATATTTTTTCGAAATAGTAGATACTTCCGAACATAATCTGACCATTTTTCAAAATCAGTCATCATGCCTATTAAAATCGTTAACAGATCGAGGAGCTGATCGAGAACGACGAGGAGCTGGTGGAGCGCGTGCAGCAGTTCCAGGAGACGATCGGGCTGGAGGCGTCGTTCGGCAACGCGCGCAACCTCGTCACCGCGTCCGGCCCGCCCGAGCCCGACACGCCGCGCGCGCCCCGCAAGCGACCCTCCTCGCGCGCGGTCACGTACCCGCCGCGCAAGCGCGCGCTCCGCATATAGCACCCGCCCACCGAACACACTGACCCACCCGGCGAGGCTCGACCGCGGCACGGAAGTATCGCCCCAAGCTCGTAGCCGCTCCAAGAACCGTGCCGTCTTAACGGTACGCGGATAGAAATCCAGCATGGGGCAATCCCGCCCCGAACATATTTCCCCACACCCAGCAGCAGGATTTTTCATTGTGCGAAGGCCACGTCGCCACTGACCCAGTTTGATCTGAACAAAGTTCAAGGTCGTCTAAAACGCAAGCAGTTAGAGACGATATAATCAAAGATGCCGCTTTAGAACTGGAAAATAAATGTTTTTTTTTCTTTCTTTCTAAATAGAGCTTTTCGTGTGATGACCGTAAAACTTCGATTTAAGGAATGCACATGATGACTATGTGTGAGCTGCCAAGTAACATGTACCAACAACTTCTCCTAAACGAATATGAAGTTTCTTCTAAATGATAGCCAACTTAAAGCAGCATGGCGACTGATTTACATCGAGGGGGATGATCAGGATCTGCGTTTTTCTGTACTACTTTGAGAATTGACTCCATAGGGATAAGAATAAGATAAAATAGTTTGTAGGGAGTAAAAACACTAGTTCTTTAGACGCCCGGCTTTCTTATTCTGGTGGTTGAGGTTTCGACATCTACGCGACCTCTAACTTTCCGAACTTATGTGTGTTTTAAGAAATTAAGTTTCACTTAAGCTTTAACAGTGAAAGAAACATCCTGAGGAAACCTGCATAATGGAGAGTTCTTCATGATGCTCTCATAGGTGTGTGAAGTCTGCACTTGAATCCGTACGCGGCCAGCGTGGTGGATTATGGCCAAACCTTTTTTATTGTGAGAGGACACTCGTTCTCAGTAGTGATCCATTGCCGAATGGATTAAAGTGAGTGAATGAAACACGCCAAGGGCAAGGACCCTCCCGCAATACGGCCCAAACAACCTAAAGGTTGGTACTTGGTAGGGTTAGACGAATTAGAGGTACAAAATACTTATTAAATATAGTGCCTTCCAGGTAAAGAAAGATCACTCCGCAATGACGTTTAATCATACTAATATTATAAATGCGAAAGTGTGTTTGTTTGTTAGTTTGTCCTTCAATCACACCGCAACGGAGCAACGGATCGACGTGATTTTTGGCATGGGTATAGTTTAGGACCTGGAGAGTGACATAGGCTGATTTTTATCCCGGGAAATCAAGGAGTTCCCGCGGGAATCAAAAAAAACTTAAACCACGCGGACGAAGTTGCGGGCATCAGCTAGTAGAAAATATTTTACGACGCAATAAAGTGCAATAATTCAGCTCGCACAGGCGCTGTGGTCTTAAATTTAACAAGAGCAAGCTTAGTGTATCGCGTGAAACCTTAGGTAGTATAAGTTTAACAAAATAAATGATTATGTACCTATTGTTTTTCGTTTTTTCAAGTTCCAACTCTTGTCTGTCTCTCTCACCTTACGAACATCAGAAGCGTACGTACTATCGTACAGAAAGTTCTGATAATAATGAATAATGGCAGTCGCGATAGATTAAATTGACCTTTAAGCATAAGTTTCTACAACCTTATAGAACAGACTACGAGTGGAAGGATTGCTTCCACGAGAATGTGTCTTTCTACTATCTGGTGAAAGTGATACCTTGAAGTAGTTAATGCAACTAGAGTTAGTTCAAGGTACCACTAATCCATACGTGAAGGTCAAGTATAATACATAGTAGATAATCTAGCTAAGTAGTTAAAGTAGTAGGGGATTCGCCGGTTCTGGGACACTGGTCACGACCCCTCCCACGCCCCTCGGCTTGGCCCCCTCTGTGGTCCGGAGAAAATTTAAAACCTAAAAAAAAAAAAAAAAAAAAAAAAAAGTTTGGACTTTTTTCTTAAGTTTTGGGGCACGCTGAATCGATTGCGCTGACTCCCAGCTTCGTATCTTTATCGGTTACAAAGTTAGCATTTCTGTACAAACGATCCCTAGATGATTTACTAATTACTAATCACGTCCTAATCACCTCGCTCGACGGTTACAAACAGCATTTTGTAAAAACGATCCTTGAATGATTAACTAATTGCTCTTTGATAAGTTACTCATTGCTTTATTCTATGAGGTTCAAAGGAAACTTCTTATCTATCATGGCTTCAATTTATTCTCTTTAAATGTAGACTTAAATAAACTACTCAACAACATATCATTCTCTAGTGTATTATTATTAAATAAATCAAAAAAATCACAACTTCTGTAACCTCTAAACATATAAAACAAATACATTATACAATATTGTCCACAAACTGACGTGTAATCATTTTGAATCCTTCTAGTATTGCAATACCACATTCTTGTATTTCTTTTCAGAAACTGCCTATGATATTTACTTGGCAGTCGTCCATATGAATCAAAATATTGTCCAATACCATTTATGTCTATATACAAGCCTACCCAATGAGACCCGGGCATATAGTCTGGGTCAAGATTACTTATTAAATAGGCTGGAGTTTCAACATATATTGGTAATCGGTTTGCAGCATACACATTGTGTTGGAGACCTGGGTGGATTTTTCTTAAATATGTCTTTATCTCTATTGTATTCATATTACTTCAGTACTACTGATCTTATCGCTACAATGGATCACAGATGAATGGGGAGTAAGATCATAGTGTTTCAGATATATTATGGGTGATGATGGATAACTAAAATAAAAAATAAACAAATATTTCTTTTATCAATGTTTTATTACAAACCTTAATAAAAATGTATGTACAAGTTATAACTTAATGTTTTTACAAAATAAAGTTTCTTAACTACTATAGTCCACACTTACATTACGATTTTTATCAATTTCAATAACATTGTCAAACTCTGCATACACGATACAGTTGATCGTTTCAGGAATAGCTGTATCAAAACGAACTTCTAGCCTAACACTACCATGCTTTATAAGATTCCAATGACTAGAGTGAGCTGATAAATCAGGAGTTAAATCAAATGCTAAGAGACAATAGCCTTTTGCATATTGTTCCCTAGAAATTCCGTTTCCTTCATTTAAAAAATGGATTCCCGTCCCCGAGAATAATGTATGATAAGCTGAAGTGAAAGTATTCTCGAAAGATGGTTGTAAAGCTTTTGACGGTATTTGTTGACCATCAATGTATAAACTAAATGTATTCATTTGATAATTTTCAAAGTTGAATGGGTTTTTTGTAAGAGTTCCATTAAATGCTGCATTATTGACAAATCCAACAATACATCTTTTAGGAACTTGACCAAGAAAAATGTTATCGAGTGTTTTACCCTGAACCCCTGAAGGTATTGTTAAAACTTTAACTTCAGCTCGAGTTATGGGATATTTTGCAGTAGTAGATGCTAAAACTTTTTGATGTGCAAGCAATACAGTCGGATTTATACGGGCGCGTCGAACTATAAGAGTCGCATCTGTTATACATACTTTTAATTTTAAATCAGTTGAAGAAGCCATAAGACTGAAACTTTCTCTTGAGCGAATTAATTTAACACACATTTCAACGCCATTAATCAAAAATTTTTCCTGATTAAATATATCACCATGTAGATGTCCAATCATTTCTATTTCTTTGCTTTCGGCTGCGAGACTCTGCCTTTTACTAAAACCTATATTTTTTTCATCTACGGAATTCATATTTCCCGCAGTATCTTCATACCAAAGACCGCAAGTCAGAAACATAATTTTTACTAAATAACTGCATTTTGATTTACCTATCGATTGCTTAATTTTAATGATAGCCCCAAAAATGTTGATTAACTAGTCACCTAAACATTCCATCGCTTATGGCTATTATGTACTCACTCATTACTAATTCAAGTTATTTTGAAATTCTAAAGGTCCTATTAGTGAAAAATTCCAACAATGCATTTCTATCATTTACAGTCATTAACCACATTCTATGAAATATTGATTGCTTAATTTTCGTTTTCCATTACTAATGTACATGATGCAAGAACACTCCCTAATGACTGCTGTTTACTATATTAGCCAAAAATAAATCGTTTCTACCATACTATTACGTCTCTACGTTTGAAGTGCAGTACAGTTTACATACAAATCTATATAGTGTTTATAAGAGTTTATTTTGTGAGTGTGTGATAAATAAGTTTTGTGACAATGGAGGTGAGTGTGCAACAATTTTTAATATTGTTTTGTTTATTGTTAATTTAAAATATTTATATCAGTTTCAAAATATCCTACTTTTATTGTTACAGAATAAATCATACTCTGTTAATAGTCAAGACAATACATATTTAAAACAATATTACTATGCTGGGAGTGTTAGTGCCGAAGACGAAACCCAAGATTTGCACATAGAACATGAAATGCCCACAAAGAAAATTAAAAGAACAACAGACCAAATAGACACATTTTTCGAATTGTCTCCAAAAAGTAAAAAAAAGTTAATCAGTTCAACAGTAGCTCGAACTAACAAGGATGGTAGTACATCTTATATTTGTACAAACTCTGATGATGGTGCAACAGCCTCTCATCTTATTAAAATAGAGGTATATGATTTAAAAAAAATTGCCAAGATACCACCATCTCAGCACTGGAAACATGCAAGCGTTAAGATTAAATATTATTCACAAAAATCAAGCAGGATTCTTGTTAATGCAAATGAAATAATTTATAATATTACAAAAGAAATAGCAGAAACAGAGGGCTGTAAAAAGTACTCATTTAATAATTAAAATGTTAATTACTCTTAGTAAGCATTAGTAAATTACATTATAGAAATAATTTTATTAGCAGACATGGAATTAAATGCTTATCTGAGTATATATAAACACATTGTAAATCTTATAGTAATGTCAGTAAGTCTCAAGACACTGAAAGTAGAAATCTATCTCTGTTGTTCAATAAACTATTAAGAATGGAAGATACACATGAAGTTTGTGTTAGTGCTTTCTTCAACTCTGAGCTGAATGAAAACTATGACAGTAACAATGCAGTCAGTGTTAGAACTTTTTCTAACACACCAACTGATGAAGAACTCATTCAAGCTTTGAATCAATGTGAACTATTAAGAATGGAAGATACACGTGAAGTTTGTGTTAGTGCTTTCTTCAACTCTGAGCTGAATGAAAACTATGAAAGTAATAATGCAGTCAATGTTAGAACTTTATCGAACACACCAACTGATGAAGAACTCATTCAAGCTTTGGATCAATGTGAATTAATGGATTTGACATATGATGTTGAATTGTATAATATTTGTGAAGCAATTGATTCAACCATGTAAGTACCTTAAACTCAGCATTGTTCTTTTAATATTATATATATATACTTATTATGTATGAGTTTTTTCATGCTTCTATGTTTTATTTATAGCCCAACTGAACAGACAAAGCAGACTGGTGGAGCTCTAAAACGGATGAATGATTTCACAGAAAATAACTCAGTGAAAAGAGTGAAATATGACGAAGGAGCCTCTACTTCGTCTGTCGACCACACAAACGAGAACTCAATTTCATCACATGATAATTTAGAAGGTAACAAACTTAGGTGTGATATTTGCAAAATTTTCATAAACAAAAGGTATTTTACCAATCATTTAAAAAGTAACTTGCACAAAAATAATCATTTAAAGTCACATCCATCATTGTCAAACGTTTCAGTTATTGATTCAGCTTTTGGACAAAGAATAATTACTTATATGATAAATAGTAAAAATGATAAATCGATTTTTAAGACTCCTGAATCATTTTTGGATTCAGTAAAAAATAATATTTTATTCCTTATTCAAGAGTCGGTTGAAGAACATACTGTTTTCAAGGTAAATTTCATTTTACATGCAGATTTTATTCAACAAACGAAGGAAATAACAAACTCGTTTGACTTTCAAACATCGAATTATATAATTTTTCGTGGGGACGATCTAAATATTTTCCTGTCAGCATTATGTGACACTTTTACAAATAAAATTAGTTCTTTTGAGAGAAAAGATAGTGGTTGGAGTTTGACAAACATAAAATGCTTACATATGAATGTTAATAAATTCAATCCACTTCGTGGTTCATCATACGTTGATTTACCTCAAGATATTAGAGCAAAAAAGGCAGTGATTAATGTTAAAAATGCTGATTATATGTGTTTTAAATGGGCACTACTTTCTGCTTTGTATCCTGCTAATAATAGAACAGATAGAGTCTCGTCATACAGCATGCATTCTGATAAACTTAAGTTTGACGGTGTGTCTTTTCCAGTTAAATTAACGGATATACCAAAAGTGGAAAAACAAAACAATATAAGTGTGAATGTTTTCGGGTTAGAATATAACAAAGAAAAGAAAAATCATACTATTATAGGTCCACTCTACTTCACAAAATCTCGTAATCGTACTCATGTTAATTTATTGTTAATCTCAAACAAAACAAATTCGCACTATTGCTATATTAAAAATATGTCACGCTTAGTTAGCAAGCAAATCTCAAATCAAGAACATGCCATTTATTTATGTGATGGATGTCTTCTACATTTTCCTACACTAGAGAGATTAGAAAACCACAAAGAAAATGATTGCATTCATATCATTACTGAATTACCAAACAGTGAACCGACTAAAAAAAATTGGTTTGGACAGCCATCTTCAAACAATAAAATAAAATTTGATAAGTTCAATAAAAAGTTAAGAATACCATTTGTTATATATGCCGATTTCGAAGCGTTTTTAAAACCAATAAATTCATGCGCAAATAATCCTTCTAAACCCTTTACTGAGAATATTCAGAAACATGAAGTTTATAGTTTTGGATATTATATTAAATGCTCATATGATGATAGACTTTCAAAATACGAAACATATACTGGTCCAGATTGTACTAAAGTATTTATGGAACGGCTCTATGAGGACATAAAACTAATATGTAGAAAGAATAATTTTCAAAAACGTCCAAACACACTAACAAATGATGATGAAATTAATATTGCTAATTCTAACAAGTGTCACATATGCGAATCAAGTCTGAATGGTGAATATATTCTGGACTTTGACTGGCATACTGGAAACCTAAGAGGTGTGGCACATGAATCATGTGCTCAAAAATATCGAGCCCCTCGTCACATTCCTGTATTTTTACATAATCTTAGCAATTATGATGCACATTTTATTGTTCATTCATTAAATTTTACAGAAGGTGAAATTGAAATATTACCTCAAAATAAAGAAAGATACATTTCCTTTACAAAAAAACTAAATGTTAATAACCAACAAATAAGTTTGAGATTCATAGATTCTTTCAAGTTTTTGCCTTGCAGCCTTGATCAATTAGCAAAAAACCTCAATGAAAATCAATTTAAATCTTTAAAAAGAAACTTTCCTAATAACGATGACTTTAGCCGTTTAAGAAGAAAAGGTATTTATCCTTATGAATATATGACTTCTTATGATTGTTTAAAATCATCATCACTCCCATCTCAACCCCAATTTTACAGTTCTCTGACTAATTCTAATGTTTCCGATGATGACTACAATCATGCAGAAGATGTCTGGAATCATTTTTCTTGCCAAAATATGATGGATTATTCTAACTTGTATTTGAAAACTGATGTTTTATTATTAACGGATATATTTGAAAATTTTCGTGATCTTTGTATCAAAACATATGGTTTAGATCCAGCCCATTACTATACAGCACCTGGTTTAAGTTGGGACGCTATGCTTAAATATACTCAAATTGAGTTAGAATTATTGACAGACTTTGATAAATTAGCATTTATTAAGACTGGAATTAGAGGAGGCATATCTCAATGTAGCAATCGATATGCAAAGGCAAATAATCAATTCATGGAAGATTATGATAAGGATAAACCTAAATCATACCTAACATATTTAGACGCCAATAATCTTTATGGTTGGGCCATGTCCCAGTACCTTCCAACAGGTGGGTTTGAATGGGTGAACACTGAAACAAACTTTGAAGTATCAGACACATCGGAGTTCGGTTTTATTCTTGAAGTTGATTTGGAGTATCCTAATGAACTTCATGATTTGCATTCAGACTTACCTCTATGCCCTGAGAATGTACGAATTGGGAATTCTAAAGATATTAAATTGGTACCCAATCTTAATAATAAAACAAAATATAAAATTCATTATAGAAATCTAAAACAATGTCTTAGTATGGGTATTAAGTTAAAGAAAATTCATAGAATATTAAAATTTGATCAAAGCCCTTGGTTGCAAAGATATATAGATTTAAATACAAACATGCGAACTTTAGCTACATCGGACTTCGAAAAAGATTTTTATAAACTAATGAACAATTCCGTTTTCGGTAAGACCATGGAAAATATTGAAAAGAGAGTCAATGTTAAAATGTTAACACATTGGGAGAATCATGGTAAAGTCTTAGGAGCACAAGACTTGATTGCTAAACCTGAATTCCATAGTTTATCCGTTTTTAACGAAAACTTGATAGCAATACAGCTGCGAAGAACCAAATTAACTTATAACAAACCAATATATTTAGGATTTTGTATTTTAGATATTTCTAAAACTTTAATGTATGAATTCCATTATAATTACATGCTAAAAAAATTTAGTAACAATATTAAGTTATTGTATACAGATACGGATAGTTTAATTTATCAAATTTTTACCGATAATTTTTACCAGGATATCAAATGTGATCTCATTAATCATTTTGATACATCTGACTATCCTCAAGATAATGCTTACGGTTATCCAAAAATCAATAAAAAAAAGTTAGGATTCTTCAAAGATGAAAATAATGGAAAAATCTTAAGAGAATTCGTAGGTTTAAGATCAAAAATGTATGCACTAGATGTGGACCATAAAACTTTCGCAAAAGCAAAAGGAGTAAATAAAAGTGTCACAAAAAATATGACCATGGAAAATTACAGATCGTGTCTACTTGATAAAAAAAATCAATATTGTAATATGCTTAGGTTTCGTTCCATCAAACACACAATTTTCACACAGAACATTAATAAAACTTGTTTGTCTTATAGTGACACAAAGCGACATATTTTGCAAAATAATGTTGACACTTTAGCTTGGGGTCATTATAAAATTGTAAATGATTAGATTCTTTAAATTAAGTAGTTTTAAGAAAATTATTGTAACTTTATTTTCTGTACATATTTTTTACACCTTGTGTTTAATAATATTTTATGCATAGGCGAAGTTTTCTTTTTGAAAAATTTTTACTTGTATTTTTTCTATTTGTAAATGTATATTTATACTACTTGTGTCTTATTATTATTATTGTGAATAGGTTATTTTTTTATTCTTACTTACATTTTTGTTAATATTTTGTCTCAGTATGTTTTTATAAAAAGTAATATAAAATCTTATACAGCAACCCAAATGTCTCATTCTTTTTTAAAACCTTTTAAGAAACACACGTTACAATGTTTTGTTTTATTCACCCGTTTACTGCAATCGTAGCTGGTCCAAGTGGTTGTGGAAAATCAAATTTTGTAACAAATTTCATAAAATATTCAAAAGAAATTTGTAGTAGAGACTTTGCTTTAATTACATGGTGTTATCATGAAATGCAACCACTTTACAATTTACCAAATGTTAACTATCATCATGGTATTCCCGATCTTACAATGTTCGATGGGAAAGACGCTCAACTTGTTATAATCGATGATCTCATGAGGGAATCTGATGGTCGTATTGTTGACATTTTCACTAAAGGCAGTCATCACAGAAATTTAAGTGTTTTTTATATCACTCAAAATTTATTTCATCAGGGAAAAGGCCAAAGAGATATATCTTTGAATTCAAGTTACATTATTTATTTTAAAAACCCTCGTGACAAAACACAAATACGATACTTATCAAGACAAGTTTCACCAGATAATTCAAAATTTATTAACGATGCCTACAATGATGCGACAAAAGAAGCACATGGATATTTAATGATTGATCTTAAACAAGATACTAACGATATGTGTCGCATTAAATCAAAAATATTTCCCTTCGATGAATATTGCGTAGTATATATTCCAACAAAAGATTATAAATATTCAAAGAATCATCAAATTCCTGTCATTTACAAATAATGGATCGAAGCCTCAAGACGCATAAAGAGTTGCTACACGCGCTGCATACACTTAAACCTAAATATCAAAAAGCATTATTAAAATCGTGTGATGAAGAAGAGATAAATTGCATTTGTGAATGTATTCACAACGTATTACAAGGTAAAGTGCCGCTAGAAGACAGGCAGAAGAAAAAGTTGAAAAAATTTAAAAGTACGCTTCGTACTTTGGTTAGCAAGGGAAAAAATAAACTTAGAAAAAACATATTGATACAAAAGGGAGGAGCATTTTTACCTTTAATTTTGAGTTCTATTTTGAGTGGATTAGTATCATCTTTAGTTTAAAAATGGAAAATGCAAAAAAAATGTTGCTTGTTGAGTCAAATTTCATAGAAAAACTAAAACAACGTTCCGATGCTGATAATCCCATGTCTCGCTTGGATGCAGAAATGCAAAAGATTTTAAAAAGTAATATTGAAGATCGTAAAAAATGTATTTTATATCTACAAATTCTACAAAGATACCTCCATTTTACTGAGGGAGATCGTCAACCTATCGAATTACCAATTATTACGAATAATATTAATGAAAGTGAAAGTTATAAAAATAGCAATATAGAAAATAAAAACTTAGTGTCATTTGAGACATCAACAGATGAAGTAAAAGAGAATGAAAATACTAATTTGAATCATCCACCACGTTACACAACAGCTCAAATACTAAGTCTAATACCAAAATCATATTTGAAAAAGGGTGAGTTGTTATTAAGCTTGATTTCGTCTAATAAAAATACAATTTATTGGGATGATGATGGAACAGTGATAATAAACAATGAAAAAATTCCTGGAAGTAATATTGTTGATCTAATTAATGATACATTGAGATCACTAAAAAAAAGTGATCCTATAGGTTGGCAAAATTTTGCCGAGGCATTACATACAATCAAAATTCCATTAACTTACATTGGAAATTCTAAGAGATCTGATTTTATTCATCAACTTCAGACGAAATCTTTGGAAGGGAAATATACATCTAATGAAGATTCTTTAAATACCCCGAAAGGTAGTGGTGAAAAATATATTAAAAAAATCAAGAAGAAAATTGATTGGGAAAAATGGACCCCTTATTAGAAATAAATAATATATATTATGATCCAAAACATCCTGCTGGATTTAGTAGTATTGATAACTTATCAAAAACTATGAAAGGTAAAATGACTAAAATGGATGTAAGGAAATGGCTGCAATCACAAGAAACTTACACACTTCATAAGCCGGTTCAAAGAAAGTTTTCTCGAAATAAATACATATTATCAAATCTAAATGAATTATGGCAAGTAGATCTTAGTGATATGAGAACTTATTCGAAATATAATAATGGATTTAATTACATATTGTGTGTTATTGATGTGTTTAGTAAATATGCTTATGCTAGATCAATTAAAAAGAAAAACTCTGAAACAATTATTGAATGTTTTGAAAGTATATTTAATGAATCGAATGCAACTCCCACACACATACAATCTGATAAAGGTACTGAGTTTGTTTCTAAAGATGTTAGAAAATATTTTAAAAGTAAAAATATAAATTATTACACGACAAACAATCCGGATATAAAAGCCAGTATAGTAGAAAGGTTTCAAAGAACTCTGAAATCTAAAATGTGGCGCTATTTTACATATCAAAATACATATAAATACATAGATATTTTACAAGACTTGATATATTCTTATAACCATAGTTTTCATTCTAGTATTAAGATGTGTCCTTGTGATGTTAGTTCTGACAATATAATGACAGTTTGGAGAAATTTATATGATAGGAAAGCAACAAACATGCCATCATCGCAAAATTCATTGCCTAAATTTCATGTTGGTGATAATGTTAGAATTTCGAAATATAAACACATTTTTCAAAAAGGCTATGAATCTAACTGGAGTGATGAAATATTTGTCATATCTTCAATAATTGACAGATCTCCGAATGTAGTTTATACATTAAAAGATTTACAAAATGAACCTATAGTTGGGACATTTTATGAAAAGGAATTACAAAAAGTATTTTATAACCCCTCCCAAAATTATAAAATAGATAAAATCATTAGTTCTCGATACTCTGGCAACAGAAAGGAAGTGTTAGTGAAGTGGAAAGGTTATCCTGATAAATTTAACAGTTGGATTTTAGAGTCTAGTTTAAATCAGATATGATAAAGGAAAATTTTTATTTAACTTTACTCAGTAATAGCTCAATGGAATACTTTCCGGAAAACAAAACAACTATGTTTTCAACGAAGTTACCGAAATCACTTGTATTAGAAGGTGAATGGTTGGTTGGAGTTGTGGAAATTCAATATCCTTGCACCATATTTACTGTTCGAGAACATGAAAATATTATTTACACATCAAAGTGGATTATGATGCCCAATGAAGATAAACATTCATTGGTGCACTTTAGAACATATATTCCTGCCATGAACTATGATAGCATTCAACATATTATAGCAACAATAAATAGTAATACTGATGTGAACATAGAATTTCGTTATGATGAAATAATCAAACAAGTATCAGTATCAATTTTGGATAACGCAATTGACTCACTTAAGTTGTCAACCAAGTTATGTTTACAACTCGGATTTGAGCCAAACAAAAATCTTGTTCTAAATAAAATTGGGACATATCCATCTTATTTAAAATTAGGGTTGCCATCACAACTGTTTGTTTATTGTGATATAATAGAACCACAGATTGTTGGAGATGTTATGGCCCCTCTTCTCAGAATTGTACCAGTAGATATATCAACATATGTATATGGAGCTAATAAAATGCATATTTTCTCTCCACCTCACTATTTACCTGTTATGCGACGGGAGTTTGATACTATCGAAATAGATATAAGGACGAGCACAGGTATAAATATCCCATTCCAGTTTGGAACTGTGTGCATTAAACTTCATTTTAGAAAATTATAATGGATTCTTATCAAAACAGGATTATATGTCCTTACGAACAATATTATTCACATCAGGCTGGATCAGGTATTGGAGTAATTTATAAAGGTGTACCATATCAACGTGGCCATGGTATTGGCAGTTTTCTTGGAGGATTGTTTAGGTCTATTCTACCCCTTCTCTCTAGTGGTGCACGAGCTATAGGAAAAGAAGCATTAAATGCAGGTGTTGGTCTACTATCGGATATGGTTAGTGCACGACCTATGGAAGATTCTATTAAAACTCGTCTTAAGGAAGCTAGTTCTAACTTAAAGCGAAAAGCTCATGACAAAATTGACAGAATTAATATGTCTGGCTCAGGATATATAAGCAAAAGGAAACGTCAATCTTCATTCATTCCACCGCTGACAGCTAAAGTGAAAGCTATTAAAAAATCAAGGCTCAGTCAAAATAAAACAAACGATATATTTTCTAAATAAATATGTCTTTTTTACATAATCATTCCTGTGAGTGTATTAAATCAGAGTTAGATTTGTTTGCCCTACCATCAACACAAACAAGTATAGAAAATGGATTATGGATTCATTACAAACCCATTTCGTCTCTTGCTGATGATGGACCTATAGAATTTCAAATACCTGGAACGAGTGATGACTACATAGATTTGTCCCATACGTTGATCCATTTAAAAGCCAAGATATTGAATCAAGACTCATCAAAACTTAATTCATCTGCAGTAGTAGCTCCGATTAATAATTGGTTACATTCAGTCTTCAGTCAATTGGATGTATATTTGAATCAAAAACTCATTTCACCGCCAAACAATACATATGCATACCGTGCTTATATTGAGACATTATTAAATTATGCACCAGCGGCAAAAGAATCTCATCTGACTTGCGGTCTTTGGTATGAAGATACTGCGGGAAATATGAATTCCGTAGATGAAAAAAATATAGGTTTTAGTAAAAGGCAGAGTCTCGCAGCCGAAAGCAAAGAAATAGAAATGATTGGACATCTACATGGTGATATATTTAATCAGGAAAAATTTTTGATTAATGGCGTTGAAATGTGTGTTAAATTAATTCGCTCAAGAGAAAGTTTCAGTCTTATGGCTTCTTCAACTGATTTAAAATTAAAAGTATGTATAACAGATGCGACTCTTATAGTTCGACGCGCCCGTATAAATCCGACTGTATTGCTTGCACATCAAAAAGTTTTAGCATCTACTACTGCAAAATATCCCATAACTCGAGCTGAAGTTAAAGTTTTAACAATACCTTCAGGGGTTCAGGGTAAAACACTCGATAACATTTTTCTTGGTCAAGTTCCTAAAAGATGTATTGTTGGATTTGTCAATAATGCAGCATTTAATGGAACTCTTACAAAAAACCCATTCAACTTTGAAAATTATCAAATGAATACATTTAGTTTATACATTGATGGTCAACAAATACCGTCAAAAGCTTTACAACCATCTTTCGAGAATACTTTCACTTCAGCTTATCATACATTATTCTCGGGGACGGGAATCCATTTTTTAAATGAAGGAAACGGAATTTCTAGGGAACAATATGCAAAAGGCTATTGTCTCTTAGCATTTGATTTAACTCCTGATTTATCAGCTCACTCTAGTCATTGGAATCTTATAAAGCATGGTAGTGTTAGGCTAGAAGTTCGTTTTGATACAGCTATTCCTGAAACGATCAACTGTATCGTGTATGCAGAGTTTGACAATGTTATTGAAATTGATAAAAATCGTAATGTAAGTGTGGACTATAGTAGTTAAGAAACTTTATTTTGTAAAAACATTAAGTTATAACTTGTACATACATTTTTATTAAGGTTTGTAATAAAACATTGATAAAAGAAATATTTGTTTATTTTTTATTTTAGTTATCCATCATCACCCATAATATATCTGAAACACTATGATCTTACTCCCCATTCATCTGTGATCCATTGTAGCGATAAGATCAGTAGTACTGAAGTAATATGAATACAATAGAGATAAAGACATATTTAAGAAAAATCCACCCAGGTCTCCAACACAATGTGTATGCTGCAAACCGATTACCAATATATGTTGAAACTCCAGCCTATTTAATAAGTAATCTTGACCCAGACTATATGCCCGGGTCTCATTGGGTAGGCTTGTATATAGACATAAATGGTATTGGACAATATTTTGATTCATATGGACGACTGCCAAGTAAATATCATAGGCAGTTTCTGAAAAGAAATACAAGAATGTGGTATTGCAATACTAGAAGGATTCAAAATGATTACACGTCAGTTTGTGGACAATATTGTATAATGTATTTGTTTTATATGTTTAGAGGTTACAGAAGTTGTGATTTTTTTGATTTATTTAATAATAATACACTAGAGAATGATATGTTGTTGAGTAGTTTATTTAAGTCTACATTTAAAGAGAATAAATTGAAGCCATGATAGATAAGAAGTTTCCTTTGAACCTCATAGAATAAAGCAATGAGTAACTTATCAAAGAGCAATTAGTTAATCATTCAAGGATCGTTTTTACAAAATGCTGTTTGTAACCGTCGAGCGAGGTGATTAGGACGTGATTAGTAATTAGTAAATCATCTAGGGATCGTTTGTACAGAAATGCTAACTTTGTAACCGATAAAGATACGAAGCTGGGAGTCAGCGCAATCGATTCAGCGTGCCCCAAAACTTAAGAAAAAAGTCCAAACTTTTTTTTTTTTTTTTTTTTTTTTTTTTTTTTTTTTTTTAGGTTTTAAATTTTCTCCGGACCACAGAGGGGGCCAAGCCGAGGGGCGTGGGAGGGGTCGTGACCAGTGTCCCAGAACCGGCGAATCCCCTACTACTACCAAGTAGTAACCTTCTATTACCTACCTTTACTTATTTTACCTGCAAGTTATCCTGGACTACGATCTAACATGGTGGCAACTGGCAAGTGATGATGTAGTCTAAGATAGTAGCGGGCTAACCTGGTAGGGGTTTACCTACCTTTGTTATTATGTAGGTATAAATCCATACCCTAATCAGTTTATATACGACATCGTACCGGATTACTACATCGCTTCGAGTCACATCTTTGCTGCTAGGTTAGTAAATTGTACCTAATTATAGCCACGGCCTGCATAAGTTAAATAATTGGTCATCTAAAATAGATAGCTATTTTCTCCAAGTCGATTCCATTTAAACTGTATTAATTCAGGCAGATACATATATTCAAACTTCATCCGAGGGTCATTGATACATGACGATGATACATGACGTCTCGATTGTAGAATCCTTTATCCGTATTCCGCATCGGCTGAGTTAAACTATCACACCGAACACACGCTTTTATTCAGATCCTGGATAGCTTTGCGATGAATTAGCATTGAAAATCCGAGAGGCCAAGAAAGAGCAAAGACGTACCTACCTGTAGGCTTGAAGCCTATAACTTGTTATAAGCTACGAGCAAATAATTAATATGCCTGGATAGCCTTTAATTATTAACACCTAAACTCAACTTTGGACGTTAGAAAATCTCCACTTTGAAAGCCCCCCATTTCGTCAATTTTGGAGGAAAAAAAAAATATTTTTGGACTCTATTCCTAATTATCTTTAAAATGATATACCGCAACCCGATGTAACTTTATAAAAAATATTTTACTTCGCATTCGCTTGAGCTATGAGAGCCCCCCTGAAATAAAGATTTTTATAACTTTTTCAGTCATATTCGGCGAGAGGCCATTGGTTTACATATTATATTGAAAGCTGAAGTAATTACGTTCAGTAATTCAGAAGTTATAATGCTCTGACAGACTGACGGACGGACGGACGGACGGACGGACGGACGGACGGACGGACGGACGGACAAGTGCCAATTCACCCAAGTAGACTCAGAGACCTTCGCTTCGCTCGGTTAAAAAGTATCTACTCCAAAAAGATAAACATTTTGTTCAAATGTAAAGATTAGTGACAGTAGGCACTTATGTAAAACTTAGGCCCTACATTTCACAAAATACAGCCCAAGTAATATCCATTACTTCAGTTAAATTAAGCCTTATTTTGCGTGACATCGCCTTTCTTATTTAATAATTAAGGAGCGGGTACTGCTCTGTAATTATGTGGCCCAACAAATTGCATATTTCTTCCCCTAAGATGCGGAGGGTCGAGAATACGAGTAGGTATATTTTATTTTATGTTTGATGTGGCTTTTACGTGATCTTATAATTTATAGGTCATGCAGTTTATATTATAACTATGTATCTCACCGTAAAATTGTAAAAACCGTTAGATTGTAATCTAACGCTTTTTATCTCGATATATTGTAAACTATCGACAGATTGTGAACCGTAACATAGGTACTGCTTACAATTTAACGCATTATTTTTCGGTAAATTGTAATCTATTAAGTATATTAACCCGATAGAACCTATATATTTACCTATGTCAATTGACAAACCCTAACCTAACCTATAGTTCGCGAGCGAGTTAGATGCAGAGTACCTATCTCTGCTTATCAAAGAGACAAGAAAACGTAAACACAATAAATATTTCAATACTCAGAACATTGAACGATTCACAATCTTTGGACAGTTTACTCTCGCGAGATAGAACCCGTTATAGATATAACGGTTTTTAGAATTTTACAGTGACATTTACAATTCACAGATTATTAGATTAAGAAATATTTAGGTAGTTTAGCAACAGATATAGTTTGCATCCCCACGAAGAGTAATTGTTCCCGAGAATGTCATGAAGTTAGTAAGAAAAGGGTTTTTAATATTCTATCGTTTTATATAGATATCTATTTGGTATTATAAAAAAACTCGACAAGTATGGCGGCATCGAAATGTATAGCGGGAGCTATTTGAATGGCAGCCATAAAATTATGGCATTAGTGCGAAAATGATAATTTTACCTATTACTTACTTACCTACTCAAACATTCGCACTATATGACATGTTTTATCGCCCAAGACCATCGGTATATATGTAGTAGGTACGAGATGGGCCCTTTCATAGAAAATAATTAGGCGTTCGACCTGTAGAGCGCGCTCCACACCTGTATAAGCCTGACCTTTTCCCCGCCATAGCGCTGTCCCGCTTTTCAGACTAGATGGCGTTAGTAAAATAAGTCTACATTCTTTGTTTGTCCCGTCTATGCAAATTGCAGTCGTTGCCTAAGACTGGTAAACTGAATAGTGTTGATAAAGTTAGTGAAGTAAGAGAATTTGTAACGAGAAACTAATGTAAATGTAAAAATATTTAATATTGATATTTAATATTTAGATATCATTGTGTTCTGCAAACAAATTCGGTTCGTAATGGACCACAGACCAAATGTCATTCTGTTATTTATGGCGGGATTATTTTCCCGCGCGCGACTGCCGACGACCAATATGGCGCCCAGCGGGCTAAGCCGGTGATTTAAACATACAGCCCTATCGATTTAGTAAAACGTGAAAAGTAATTAATCATATTACAGTCCCTTTTGATAGCAAAGTACCTTGAAAGGTGAATGAAAACGACGATAAAAGTTTTAAATGGCGATCAAAAATGAAAGCTTACAAAAACTGTACGGTAACGGGGCCTTTTTTAAAGAACATAACAGATAATTGCTATCTACAGTGTTACATTGGTAAACGCATTTCCGCTACTGGGCAAAATTCATTGCGACAGCAAGTAAACCATACATTCAGCCAATCATAACAATTGAGACTGTAACAATGATTGATGCGCGTTTTACTTATTAGGACTACTGTATGATTCCAAAGATGCTTGCAAATCGGAAAGCATATTATATCGTAGAAAGAACGTCATCTATGGACTCCTTATCTATGCCTGGAAATAATAAGCTTCAGGTGGGTTACTATGAGTTCTTAAAGCAGGAAAGAAATTGAGCTGCACTGAACTTCAGGGCACTGAACTAGTAGGTAGAGTGCAGACACTGCATTGCTGCAGTTCAATTTCTGTGCTGCTTTAAGAGCTCATAGCAACCCACCAGGTAAACGTAGCTTTATACTGTTTTAAACAGTTGGGAATGGGGTATTTGACTACTAGTTAAATCCTAGCCTTTTGACCTCCCTGGCGCAGTGTTGAGCGCGGTTGTCTTAACGTGGGAGGCAGGGTCAATTTGGGAATTTATAATTTCTGAATTTCTCTAATCTGGCCTGGTGGGAGGCTTCGGTCGTGGCTAGTTACCACCCAACCGGCAAAGACGTGCCGCCAAGCGATTTTGCGTTCCGGTACGATGCCTTGTAGAAACCGATTAGGAGTACGGGTTTAATATAACACCCATGCCCATAACAGGTTAGCCCGCCACCGACTGCATCATCACTTACCATCAGGTGAGATCGCAGTCAAGGGCTAACTTGGAGTGGATAAAGAAATTCAGACGTCAAAACGCGTGGATAGTATGGGATTTTGTATGAAATACTTACCTACTACGTGACGTCATCAAACGTGCACGCAGTTTTTTTACGCACTTTAATGGATAGTTTAAAATAGTTATCAAACATAATAGTACATTATGGTACAAGTGTGTAATGTTGGTGATTACCGCTGAGGCGCTATTGAGACCCGAGCCGTTTGGTGAGGGTCTTAAGATAGCCGAGGACGGTAATCATCAATACACACGTGTATCATACGACGTTTTTCAACACAGTTGTGAAGAAAATAATACTAAAAAATAATTTTGTTTAGTAGATAAAAAAAAAATAACTCACTTGTGAATAATAGTAGGTAATGAAAAAGTCACAGTTTGACTATAGGTGTCATTATGTGCCTACTTAAATTACAGCCACTTTATGAGCAAGTGTGTTGAAAAATAATTCTCTCTAAATAATTAATCTGGGGACCGTCCAGATACGTCTTTTAGCTGGTCCTCTATTGATTAATTATTAATAAAAACTAACTGATCCGGCAAACTTTGTACCCTAAGGCGAGTCACCTCAGCTCAAAACTGGTTTGCTAGATCAAATTTTTTCGGTATTTACTATTAAATAACGGTCTTACAAAAAATATCCGATACACTTAAAGATATTGTCTAAAGAATGTGCTAATTTGTTACACGATAGGATGTACTTTACTCGATCAAAAAAAAACTTGAAACAGGCTAAATTAAAAGTTTAAAACGAATTTTTTATTAATAAAATTTTTGACTTTGCTCATCATTTTTATATGGATAAATTCCTCTTGAAGTATTAATGAGAACCTGCTAAAATTTATTTCAAACTGAAGTCCTATATCTATTTAATTCAAATTAATCCCAGAATTTGAACGTTGCCAAGCGGTTTCAGAATATACCGCGCTGCCCGCTTCCCCGCTAGTCTCTACGAGAAATGTACCGCGAGACGCGCGGGCGGCACCCCACACCTCACCTCCTAAAATCTTGGAGGTGAATTAATCGGAGCGATGGAGTCACGAGCTTATGGCGGCCTCTAGTTTGCCTATCATGCAGATCGCATATTTTTTTGTAATAATTATGAATGTGCTGTTTTACGAAGATTAAATTACGTAATTAAATGAATACAACCAAATTCCTTATTAAGTTAGGTATCATTGGACACAGGCAAGATCTACGCTATGGTTAACGGTTCAAACTATTTCAAATTAACTTCGAAAATATTTTCCTACGGGTATTTATTTGGAGTGTAGAAATACTCTGTTCATCGCGCAAACTTGACATTCCAAAAGCTCCAATCGAATAGCTGAAGCCCATAGGTCAAGAGCTGGTGAGCTATTTACTTGCGCCGATTTACAGCTCAAAAATTTGCATCAATATATTTTTAAAATATATATTTTCTATTTTAAATACTTACATCAACTCCACCTCTAGATAAAGTGCTGGAAAGTAATTGATGCCTTACATCGAGCGTGCTTGACTATTATTTTTTGATTTGTCTGAAGAACGAAATATGCTATAAGTAACATACTTTTATTAAGGATCTGTACTTATACTATAGTTGAGATTATCAGAAGCTTTAGGGCGAACACATCCTACTCACAGGACAGGACAAAACGTCAGCGCTATTTTAAATGAAGCTGCACAGACCTGCCAGATACGATGAAACGTGTTTCCCATACGACGCGAGCGTTTTGTGTTGACGTTTGTCATGTCTTGTCAGTAGTGCGTTTCCACCCATAAACTATAAGCCTAATAAAGCCCACCAACGCCCTCATAACCCCGAAACGTTGTATCTACAATGCCTACATGGCATTCTAATTAACAGCCAGCAATACGTTTTCATTGAGCCAATTTGTGTTGACGCAATACTTAGGTAATGAGATTAGCTTGATAACAATGTTAGTTGGAAAGACGTGTCTCGAATAAGGTTATTTCTTAATAGGTTTAGTGGAGAGAAGCTTTTGTGATGTGGGTTTTGTAGCTAAATATCTAATACGCAAGTATGAGAGAGGCTTACTAAAAATATTAATTATATTTATTATTATTATACTATTTTCGATTATTCACATCATAATAACTCTCCTTGTCATTGGAAAGGGGAGGGGAAAATAAAAACAAAAAATCAATTAAGTATATCGCCTCACATAAATTTATTTCTTCATATACATTATGTATAATTTTGCGAATCCACCGTGTCCCGAGACGCAGCGCGGGAAATTTATTATTTTTATAAAATAATCATCGTCTACGAACTCCTACTAAATACATTCACTCACCGTCCCGCCATATTGCGCCGCCATTTTAATTTTTGCATTAAAATATATTTAAGCTATGGCAACACCGTACCAACTTAGCAATTCAAAATATACAAAACGCAAGGCGGCTACTTGATTACGGATTGCAACATTGAATACATTAAAAATAATGCAATTTAACATGTACATTTTTTATGTTAATTTACATCTGGGGGAACAAAAATTATTACATTCGAAAAGTAAACATCTCGTTTAAATATATTTGTCGATTTCATTAATTTTTTATTGTTTTATAAAAATACATTAGCTACATTTTATTATAACATTATTTTTGGCAAAAATAATCTTTTTATAACACTGTTTAATCGTCATATGGAAAAAATCAATAATTTTGGTTCCCCACCACGCCAGACAGTTGTCAAAATCACTTAAACTTAATATTTACTAATCAAAGAAAATTACAATTACAAAATCTATAGTAAAAAGTCATTACAGTCCATATAGTATCTAGCTGCATTAGAGACCAAAATTACATTTTACAAATTAACAAAAAACATGGAAAAAACGTAGTAAATCAGTCTTTCACATACATACAACTCAACATTGGATACGAACTTGATTTGATTTTAACACATTATTTTGTACTAAAAATGGAATTACATACATACAGCACCTCTTTATGGCATAATGGTTTGGTTTAGATTTCGTATGACCAATACTGTATGAATCCACGGGATAAGAAAAATCATCATACAAGAATTACATTTAAGTACCTGGTATGTAACCTGACTACAATTAATGGTAGAAAAATAACGTTATCTAGCTAAAAAGTTAATATTTCTATCAATATTTACTACTTGCAACACCAAATGTTTCTACAGTATTGGTGATACGTAACATTTTAATAATAATAACTGCACTGCTGATTATTCTACACAACATGAAAACAAAAAAAGTTTAAGAGTGATGAGTTTCTATGAAATGATTTTACAGTTCGGTAGTGTGCGTAATTTTTTTCATGTTAAATTTTTATGTCAAATGCATTTGAAATACTTAATCATAATTCCCGTTTTAATTCATTAATAACGTGGTTTTAAAGAAATCCTTACAGACATAAATATTGCAAAATATTAATTATAAATATAAAATATTTTAAACCATAAAATAAATTACCACGAAGTTAATAAGGTAGCTTTTATATGTACGAACACGAAAATGGCGTTTTCAACAAATGTAAAAAAATATGTGTGGCACATTTTACATAAAGTACAATAATATAATATAAAAGAGGGTATTTAAAAACATCAGTAGGTACCTAAGTAAATTGAAGTTTTAGAATTACTTAACGTAAATATGATTTGAAGGGTTATACTGTTTAAAAGCATACGAGGCTGAAAAAAATACATATAAACCTCTCCTTTTTTATAGACTAAGAGTCCATGCCATTACGAGAGATATTCAGTGGAAGATAATCTATATAATAAGATAAATGGATCTTCTTGACAAAATACCTCTCTCAATTTACTTAGTGGGCTCTTAGAATATTATAATCCCACTAGCGTGTAAGCAAACCTGGTTACATATGCGATTCATCAACGAGTATTAAATTTTCACTATAACCTCAATTTAACAATATTTTTCATTTAAATCTACGTACGTTTTCGATTTATCGATACATCTTAAGTTTTATTATAACTAAGTGAACGATTGGCAGTTGTCGTCGACCGTGTTAACCAACTAAGTGGAAATATGTCGCTATGCCATAGACAAAACGAGAAAAAAATTAGGTCGTGGTAGTTAACAATGTGTCATCGTTATAGTTATATTTTTGATCAATATTTGACGGCAAGTTAAGGCGTTGCTTATAATATCTACATGATTATACTTTTTTAAGAAAAAACAAATTAATATGAACTATCGTTTTGTTTATGGTATATTAACGGACACATTTAAAAGATGATCTTTTTTCAGATTTCGTAGACCGCATCATATTACGTTATTAAATCTAAGTTAAAAGCTCAACTTTAACTTACACGTAGACCGATAAGTATAAGGTATAGATCGTATAAAACGAGTGGAAAACCTAATAACCTTAATACCATATTGGGCACGGGGATATTGTAAAAGGTTAAATAATTCTACACTTAAAGATAGCTTAAAATAGTATGAAGGTTGTCAGAAAAACTAAATTTGGATGCGAAAAAGCGCAAGATTAGTTTAACTAAATTATTTAAAACAGAACGGGCGACCGCATTTTTTACTTAGAACAATGCAAAAGTGTATTTAAAACTCTTTCGTCTATAAAATGTGACTCGGAATTTCTTTTACTAGGCATCATCGATTAGTTTATTCGACTATACCATTCTAATAGTTTACGATTCGATTCACATTCGAATCATCTCCTTACAATTTCATTAAAACATTACAACACACCGACAAAACATTTTTTCTACCTAACAATAGATATGTCATCGAATCACCGTCTTCACTAATGGGGGCAGTGATGTTAAAAATATTTCCTTAATCTATTAACGTATAGAAAACTAACAAAATGTCTAGCTGGGAGACAACGGCTTACTATCAACTCTTTACAGACCATAAAATATTTGATAAATATGCATTTCGTTATATTATTTACCAACGATAAACCTTGGTCTTCAATCGACACGAATCGTTGATAGTAAACGCATTGGTCCATTTTTAATGGCGAATTATGATGATTTAAAAAAAATAACTGGAACATGGAATGGGCAAGAGAAACAGGTAGTCTTTTACGAAAATGAAAGTGTAAAATAAATGCTATTTACACAAAATTACATAACAACTACGCACATGACAGAATTTCACACGACACAGCCAATTCGTCCTAAAAGGTTTGTTATACTGCATTAATGAAACATGATTATTTTTTTACCACAAACTTTACACTACTAAACGTATTTAACACCCGATATGAAAAATAAACTTCTAATTACAGCTGCAATAACTATTTATACACTTTTACAATATAATGTCGTATAAGATATATTTTGTGATGATCAGAGTAAAATATTATAATTGTCGCATAACGTCCTCTAAGCGCACTGATTCAATTCTAAATTCCCTAGATCAGTGAAGAATTTTTTCGAAGCTTTATAACCAGTCCTTTTTTTTAATTGGGAGCGTTATAAAACCCTGAAAATAAATAATCCACTGGGTCTTGGCCTATAATAATACGTTATATTTTGCTAAATTGTATATATTCCGCGGCACAATAATTAATTAAAAGGTTTTTTTTAAATAGTCTGCCATCACGAAATTATTTTCTATGTAATTTAAATGCATCGAACTTTAAATTTTTCATTAACGTTTATAATGTTCCATATTTGAAAAAATAGCACGAACAGCAGGCGCTTACTAAAAGTTCTTTTTTATCTATGGTAGTTAGATATAGGGTTATTCAATAAAGAGTTCATTAAAGATATTTACCCTTCCGATTCACAATCATGTTTGCAACTGGTCGCATTCGTAAATATACATCATAAGTAACTTTTCCTAGGCACTGGTAAGTGATAGCCTCATAAGGTATAATATAACATTTTGTGAACAAATGTGGGTTACAATCAGTCAGTTTGAGAAAAACTGCGCCTTTTTACTAATTTTAACCCTGCCGTTTTTTCTAAAGATATTAAACTACGATAAATATTTTGAATTGATTATTCACTTGATAATTCATTTAGGAATTGACTGTCATGTATTGGTATTTATCGAATTTATTTATATAAGTGTATTTATTTATAAACTATATGCTTGTAAAAATCGCCAAAACTAAAATATTATTACAAGTCGGTTTTCTAGTTTAAGACCCAATAATAAACCACGTCTTAAAAAGATGCATTTTCCATGTCAATTCCATCAATAAATGTGACTATTATATTCTTATATTTTTCGAATTATGATGTCATCTTTGACATAATTATTAAGTGTGCATGTGGGTTGTTATAATATTATTAAGTCCATGGTGTCGACAGTTGTTTAATTATTATGGGTCGTAAAGTAGAAAGTATACAATTACTGCTTGCGTGTTGTTAAATTTGTATCTACCTACACATAGAATACTAGGTATAGGTATATAAGATGTAGTAATAGACAGCGGAATTAGTTTTTTAATTATTTTGCTTAAGGTTTGACATGTTAACCCTTTTTGTTGCTTTAGGTAACTATAATAGAAACAAATAAATACTACTTGCTTCTTTTTCAGTAGCAATCTTCATCGAATGCTTCAAGCAATTTATGGATTATGTTGTAGAATTACCAACAAAAATTTATAATAAGAACGATTTTGTACAGATTAACAACACGCGTTTGTGGAACGTAAAAGGATCATAGACAATTTTTTTGGTCTAAGCCTCTAAGGCGATATGCATACACGGCAGGGTTTGCTATAAGTTAGTTTAGACGAGTATGTCTCAGCGTCAGTTGGCGTAGTGGTCGAACGATCCGAGGTACTCCAGCGCAGCGCGGTAGCAGAATTCGTACTGGTCCTATGACAAAAAGCATATATTATTTATATTTTTTTTTCTTGAAGTAGTATTACCAACATTACAATAAAAAAATACAGTATAGGGGTACTATACACGAGGAGAGTTCAAAATATACTCGCGGCCGAAGCAGGAAGCAGGCAATCGACGTGTGATAGTAAATAATATTGTTCATTAAAGGTGGTGAATTATTGCGTTTCGATTCGACTCGGCACCGTGAGCCCTTAATGATAGTCTCCTCGTGGGCGTTTCCAATAAAAACATGGAAGTCTCAGAATAAAGAAACAATTTCTGCCTGTGGTCTTTTCAATAGCTATCTAAAAATGTTACGTAAAATGTAGGCAAAATTGACTTGTGCTATCAGTGTTGTTCTCATCTACCAATTTATAATGCGGGCTACAGACGCGACCATTGTACGTTGTAAGCTAATTCCATTAAAAATAATTACTTAGCCGATACGAGGAATTTACAGCTTTCAAAGGCGCGAGGTATTCCCCGCGGAAGGTGAATTCGGGCTAGGGTCGTCAACTCGGCACGTTTTGGCATGGAAAAATATTTGTTACCCATTTAGAAAATTATGCTTGTTCAGTTAAACTCCTGCAAGCCTAATTGAAAACACTTTTTCTTGTAATACGGGGTTAAAATTTGGAATGTTCGTTCAATTTGGAGACCAATAAATACATTTAAATGTTTATAAATGACCTGAAGTTGCAGATTAGACCGTCTCGCTAGTGAATTCCAAGGTCATAAAATCTGTCACGTCAGTTTGTAAATATAGTCCGTGTCACAATAGAAGTCCGCTAGAGGTGATTTTATTCATTAGGATACTAGAAAAGCCACATTTCCTCAAGGCGAAAATACAAATACGGTGACAACCCTAGTTCAGGCCTTTATAAGTAAAATTAAATCCAGCGTTCCCTACTTTTGTAAAAGCAAATTCGATCGAAAATAGATTATTGCTAAATGCCAAGTCACTATTACAAGTATTTATTTGAAATCCTTATACATTTGCACTTTACGTTATTGAAAAACACAAAGATAAAATATGTAGTCTTTGTATTTTGAGCATCTAAAAATCTACATCAATGATTTTGAGCGTAGATTTCCGTCATTCCTGTATCTATGTAAGGCCACACACGGACCACTCTTGCAGTCAGTCAACAGCTTGAAGCTACCATTGATAACTGCTGCCAACCGCCCGAGGCAGTCGCAACTGCTCGAGCGATTCCATGCATGTGTGTACGTAGAAGACTTTAGTTCATTATGCTGTCACAGGTTGAAGCAGTCCATTCCGACTGCTTCAACCTGTACATGTATCCAAGGCCTAATTGTTTAAATTTTCGCCGCACCGCCGCCACACCTCCGCCGCGCCTTTCGTAAGCCCGTCTCGTATATCCCGCGCCTAAGCCAGTTCAAAATCAGATGATGAGGAATCACATGACTGCGATTTAGGTGGCAAAGTGACTAGTCAAATGGAATTGGGGGAATCTGGAAGCGGTATGGAAGTTCAATTAATCGGTTTCTACGCTCACGGGAACTCTAAAGTCTAAATTGATTGGCGTTACGACTCACGTCTTCGGTCTTTAGCTACGTCCAAGCCGAAGTTGATAGTAAACCCATTAAATCTCTAAATTTAAGAAGATTACAAAAATATCATATTTTCTCTCTCTCTCTTTGAACTCTTTGAACATAAAACACTTCTAATTTTGTTATTATATAGTGTTTAGGATTTTCTTGCATTACACTGTTATATCTTTATATTTCCTCTCTAGTCAAGGGTTGCCTGGAACGCCGCCTTTGAACCTATTTAAGTTAGTGTAAATTATTATTTCTTTTTTTTTTTCTTCTCTGTACCTAAATATTTTGGTGTACAAATATCACGTCTATCATGTCTATTCATTCATTTTATAGTATGTTTGAAATTATGGTAGGTATGTCAAGTTGTTTGTCTGTAGCTTTACCTCAGTTTGCACCATGGCGGGACGTTGCGTGCGCAGCGTGCGTACAGTCTGGAACACGTCCACCACGCCCTCATACTGCATGCGCTCGAGCACCGTCGACAGCGTTATGAACACGCCTGTACGGCCGACACCAGCACTGTACACGAAAAAGTTTATATTAGTAAGATCTGTTCACAGTTAGATCATCTGTAAGGTTTGCTGTTGGATTGGCAACTTAACAAAGAAGATGAAGGTCCGGAATTTGTCGTTACAGCCTGTTCCACTAGTCCCTACCAAAGTATCAACCCTAACTCCCAACTTAAGGATTGAGGATATAAAAACGAGTCGCAAGAAGCTGCTGTACAAAGAAAGCGACGCAAGACCGTACTTTGTAAAAGTCCAATGAAACAGTAAAGAGAACAATACAAGGGGCACCGGATAAATTATGGGTATATCGGTCAGTATTTAAGGTGACAAAAACTGAGGCTGCGTGTAAAAATTTCTCGACTCTCTTGACACTTGAGATCAAGGTCCAGAAGATCTAGAAACACTCTAGGACAACATTACAAATCTAGGACAACCAATCAATGATGAGCAATTTAGGACAACATAACAAATATAATTCTACGTTCAAAAATTAGACTTAAATTGATGATATACAACACAAAATAGCAATAAACTCACCTGCAGTGTACAGTGATAGGTCCGTCTTGTCCAAACTGTTCTTTAGTCTTGTGGACTTGTCCGAGGAAGTCGATGAAGCCTTCCCCGCTCTTGGGCACGCCTTGTTCCGGCCAGTCCGTGAATTGGAACTGGCGGACCGTCCTCGAGGCCCCATCGCGAGCGTCTGTGACCTGCATGGAAAACATAAGGGCATGTAGTAATTTGTTCATTACGCGCAGTTAAAGAAAAACTAAACGCTCGTGACCCAAACGTCATTCTGAGAGCCAACCCTCACAGGAGGCGCCGTTAAGGAGGACGTTTTCCCCGAATTTTTGCTCTAATGTCGAGCTCTCTAATTACATCTCCGAGGAGCTTCTTCGCTAGCCCGACCATCCGGTGACACTGTAGCAGCTAATTGTGCCTAAGGCTTAGGCATATACTGCTTAGGTCCTAAGCATATATTGCTTATACACAATCAGAAAAAAAAACACGCTTGTGATAAAATTTTAGTATATGAGTCGGCAATTTTTCTACCGCAATAATATAATTATGAAAGTAAGAAATAATGTACCTAAAAAAAATTTAAGACACAAACTATTAAAATCGATAAAAGATCGGCAAAAATATTCGACGGAAATGACATTTAAAAGTAACTTTTATAGGGAAAGTTTGAGTTAGTCTCAAGTAGATCCTAAAAAAGTCATTGAAAAGTTATCCAGGATTATGTCAATTACCTTGAATTCTCTCAAGATGTACTGCGGCATATTGTACTCAGCGATAGGGTCAACGACAAAGCACTGGTATCGGACAGAACGGTCCGAAGGCCAATATTGATGACATTTTTCCTGAAATAAATAGCAATATTTGAAATGGATCCTAAAAAATCAAGTATCGAAATTAAAGAATGTGCAGCAACTTACTCTGCCCATTTCCTTCAATTTAGTTAGCATAACGATGATGGTCGAATTGTGCTCCCAAAGCATCCGCCAGAAATCGTCCGTCGTATCAGGCAAGGGGCCTTGAGTGGCAATATAGGCAGCTCTGTATCGGTATCCATCAACGAACGAAGCATTGATATAATCGGAGCCATCCCGTGGAGTCAAGCAGACTCGGGTAGACTCATATGGCAAGATGTGCACCAGTCTATTCTTATGTTTATTACACGGCAAGCTAGCGGACACAAATCGGCTAGAATCAGCTTTCATATTCGCAAGCTTTTTAAATTCCAATTCCATTCCAGTTATATTTTCAATAGTATCGATACGCATCAGCTTCTGGATGTGCGAATGCAAATTACGAGCCGGCACTTCGGTGTCTCCGCAAATAACAGCTTCGAGTAAGGCATCATGGATGAAAATGTACTGGTCTTCAGTTTGCACCATGTAGTTTCGTTGGGCTCGTAAACACGTCACGTGGCCGTAGATGTCTACAGTGCGTTCGTGTCTGGCTCTTTCGAGCATGGAGTCGATAACAATAAAGCACCCAGTACGCCCGACTCCCGCTGAGCAGTGCACGACTAAAGGCCCGGCATCAGGTGGGTTCAAAGCACGCACACGACGTAAAAATTGCAAGAACGGAGCTGGGTGATCGGGCACTCCGTGATCGGGCCACGCAGTAAACTGAAGCTGTTTTATTTCTCGACGCTCAGCTCCCCCATTTCTAGTCACTTGGAACGTTCTAATACAATAAGTGGCAAGTTCCTGAACTTCTGCGATGGTAACCGTCATCATGCCATACGACTCGCTGCCTCGGCTTGGCCAATATTGATCGCACTTAATCCTCGTCCTCTCTTCTAACTTCGTCATCATTACGATCGTAGACGTTCGTAGTTCCCAGCACATTCGCCAGAAATCAGCGAACGTTTCTTGAAGTGGCCCTTGAGTCGCGACGTATGCATTATGTTTACGATACCCATCACAATAGTTGGCATTAATATAATCGCTTCCAAGAATTCCATCAATTGGTTGTAGAATGACCCGACTGTGGTCGTATGCAATGACGTTGGCATAGCGGTTTTTAGGCTTATTGACTTCCATATTAGAGTGATCCCATGTGAATTGTTGACCAGGTTCTATACTCTCATACTCCTGAGAGAATTTAAGATTGTCATTCGCTTTGAGTCTATCAATGTGTTCAGATAATTCTGATATTGGGATTGGTGGATGAGAAATCATAGCTGGCGTTTGGAAGTTTAATCGCCTCATTTCAACTGGATCGGAAGGTGCACCGAATCCAATATCAGCAGACATTAAAGGTCGCGTAACAGCCGCTTGATCGGGAGTTTTACATGGTTGTCTTCTTCTTTTAACAATGAACAGCAGTACTAAACATAACGATAGCATTAAAGCTGCTATTATTGGACCAATAACCCATACCATACCCGCCTCTTTCCTGTTCTCTTCTATTCTTATTTCAGGGTCACCATTCATATCTTTCGGGTCAGGTCTCCTCGGTTCTTCACCAGGTGGAGCTTCTCGCATATCAAGTGATAAATATTCTGAGAATGGACTGGATGTATATAAATGCTTTTGAGGAGTATCCACAACAGCTCTTACAAAAACTCGGTATCTTTTATTTAGATTTAATTTTCTATTGAGGAAACCTTCGTACATTTCGTCATTACCAAGATGGAATGTATAAAGAATATTTCTCTGCAAAAATTTGGCAGCGATATACGGTGCATTCTCGTCATCGGTCCTTGCATTATTTTTAATTAAATCTTCGGTTAGGAACTGGTCTGGGTTTTTATGGTTATGTGCTTTGTCATCTGGTACTACAACTAAGTAATAATGAGATATGGGTCCGTATTCTTCAGACGCTTGAGGTAGAATTACGAGTATTTCATTATCGACAACACCGTAAAAGTCTGGTTTAACCATCGGTTTAGGTGCAGCCATTTGAGTCGTCACAGTTATCGTGGTAGGCGGTCTATATGAGTTATCATTAGGTATGGCACTTATGTTCACATTATACGTAGTAAATGGCGATAAATCATTAATTGAATATGAAGTTCTATCATGTTTAACAACAATTTCCCTCTTAGGAATTTCTTGAGTTTGCGTCATTCCTAGGGAGTCAACAAATTCTTTTATTGCATTATACGAAATCTTATAGCTAACTGGATTTAAACGTAAGGGAGGAGACCACGACAGTGTCATGGAATGGGTGGATACATCTTGAGCTCTAAGGTGTAAAGGCACTTCTTCGGGCTTGACTTTAACAGTAACCTTTTCCGATAGCCTTCCTAAACCGTCAGCAGTCTTCGCCGCTACTGCAATAGCATACTCAGCAAACTTTTCCAGGTTTTCCAATTCAGCAGAATGCGTAACATGAACAGTTTTCTGCTGCCATTCATCTAAATCCTCAACAGGAGTCATAGTGAAAAATATAACATAACCGATTATTTTCTTTCTCGACGGAACCGGCTCCCACCATACTTCCACATCAGATTCTGAAGTTGCAACAGCTTTGACTGCCATGGGTGCTCTACCAATATCCCTTTCAGTATGAGCCGTTATGTCTTTACTATACGGTCCAGCACCTTGATCCGTGTAAGCCCTGACTTTTAACACATAATGAGCATCTTCTTCTAAACCGGTAAATACTGCTTTTGTATGCTCCGTAGTTTTCTCAACCAGAGATGATTGGTCTCCTTTCTTATAAAACTGAATGTCATACTTTCTTATTTGGCCACTTCGATCAGCTCTAATTGGCGGTTCCCATGTAACGCTTATAACATCTGGAGTTTGGAAACGATAGGTAACGTTACTTGGAGGACCTTTCGGAGCGCCTTCAGGCGTTAGCCAATATTTGATTGTTTCCTGACCAACTCCAATCTGATTCCTTCCTGCTACTCTAAACTCATATTGCACTCCTCTCTCTAAATCATTAAGCCTATGCGAGGAAACTTTGGTTCCGGGAAAATTAATTTCTTCTAGTGGCGTATCTTTGATACCATATCTCAGTCTGTAGCCTAGAAGATCACCGTAGATTTGAGCTGGTTTCGCCCATTCTAGTTCAATCGATACTATCGGATCACGCTCCAAAATTCTGAAACAACACATTTTATTAGTTACATGAAAAAATACATCGTCCCAAGATAAATGGCAAACACTCTCTTAAGACGATTAAACTCATCTAACCTTTAATCTTATTTTTACTTCAAGGTAGGCTTAGTGCAGCGGTGAGCTTTTATGGTTGCTAACCTACAATATGAGATGGCAATAGAAGAAGAAGACAGTCTCATTCCAAGCGATTATCTTAATTACTATACTCACTTTAAATTAACAGTCGGTCGGTTTGGAACTCCACCAGGAGTTTTGATAGTAGTGGGCGGGCTACGATCACCGTCTCCTTTCCTCGTGAGAGCCGCCACTTGCACATTATACCGCGTGTCCGGTTGCAACCCGGATATGTTTAGCTCAAGAGTCGTATCGTCCATCACGTTAAATCGCAATGGGTCATTGAGGAGACCTTTTCCCTGTTAAAAGTTGAACAATTTAGTATTAAAGCAAAAAATTTCAAAATCTATATGTGTCTGTGGAATCTTGATTATTTACCTCTTCCCTAAGTTCCTGAACGTGGACATGATATCCTCTAATAATGCCATTTCTCTCTTTCTCCTGCGGTGGCTTCCACGTAACATGGAGCGATGTCGAGTTGATTGCGGTAACTTTCACGTCTTGTGGTTCACCGGGCACTGTGGACACACAGAGAAAACTTCAGAAAACCTGAGCCTGACTTACTGTTGCACAGACCTAAATGCCCTATCAGCATCTAAGGGAGCGTTCTAGAAAACTACCTTAAGCTAAAGTATTTAGGGTCTAAATTGGATAAAAAGCTTATCGGTAAGCGTTGCGGAAATTTATCGAAAAAACGTTCACGAAGTGCGGTCGGTAGTCCCGTCGGATATGCTGATAGAGTATTTCGGTCGCGACAGTCCGCCGCTCAGCATCTCGATCGGGCATTTGAATACCAACACACACTGAATCATCTTAACTTTTACGCCCTTTCACATCACCATAACCAATTAAAATCCATTACCTTCCAATCCACATCGTTAAGATCAACTAAAATTGTCAAGCATTACAGAAAGTTAACATTTAGTAAGTCATCTATAGTAGTTATCCAAAAGCAGCGTTTCTATATCTAGACATAGTTATCCTGTTATCACATTCTGCAAGGGATCAATCACATTTAAGTAGCAAAAAAGATCTGATGTAACATTTATTAGTGAGAGGGCACACCAAATCTTTGAACGGATTAATCAAATCGAGACACAACAACATGCGTCTTAGATAACATCGCTTGCAGTTTGTTTTAAAAAGGTTTTTTAATATATTGTGCTAGGAAGAACTAACTACCGAAAGCGGAGGCACAAGCACAAACGCACATAAATACAAGCACTATAGTAATTTATACTCACTCTTCAGAGCTGTACGGGTTACCAGCGGCCCATACAAAGTCAGTGACGAGAGAAAAAAGAGAAAAACGCATTCAAGTACATTTAAGACAAATTGTGCGAACATTGCAGGGCGAACGGAACTACTAAGTGAGAGATTACGAGTAGAACGCTTGTCGGCAAATAGGGGTATTCTTATTTCACTTCCTCGTGTATTTTGAGCTCTTTTTAGGAGGCGCATTCTTGTTGAGCCGCTTGGGACTTCGACGTCGGCTACGGTAGCGTGCATTGCCTTATTCTGCTCACAATTTATCACATCAAGTGAAATATGTCTTGCATACTGAGTCTGTTATGGTATTTGTACTTTTCCATACAGTATTTAACATTCACGTGAGCAGTAGAAGGCAGGCACATAGAGGAGAATATTTTTGACGTCCCTTGGCGCAAGGTGGTTCACTCACACGCACATGTATTGATTAAGGCGACGGCGCCGGTCTATGTATGTGTGCTTCATCAGTGTTGTCTTGTTTTCTCTGAGCGCCGTCTTCTGCTAAGTGTGTGGTCCCCTGTGTTGGTATCCACAGTGATGTTTGTGAAGGTGTCAGTGTCATTGTCCGTTGGCTGTGGGTATATCTCCAATGAACTGTTCAGTATAAAAATAGATATTTAATAAATGGATCTGAAGCCGAACTTGTTTTATAGCGTTCCCTTGTTTCCGTTCGTTCCTCGTCAACGGCAATAGCGTACGTTATGCGTATTTTGTATGTCACAATATATTCTAGTGTTCATGCACGACGATAGTTTGATAGAGTATACAGAAGATAGAGGAAAAGAGAAGTCTACTGGCGAGAAGTTGTAGCTTTAGTTAGAGAAAGATAGAGAGAGATAGAGGGAAGGAAGAAGAAATAGCGCGTAGTCTAGACCGAGCTGAGCAGTTGGGATAAAGGCAAGACGTGGCGTGGCGGATCTGATCCCTCGGATTCTTTTCAAACACTTTAGGATAGATCTTCAGGATCATGGTTAGTTTAAACCGCTGCCTTTCTGCTAAGAGTAAAGTGGGATAGTATAGTGAGTAGAGAATAGGTGTGAGTGGTATAGTAGCATGCGCGCGTGTCGTGTGGGACGGTATTGGTATTCAAATGCGGCGCTCGGGCCGTAGTGCGTGTTGGGCTTAGACCGGGGACCCGCTCAGAAACAAGCCTGACTGTTTATAATTCAGCGATGTAAAAGCCGTATAAAGTTAGTAGACTGAGAGAAATATGCAGATAAAACTTGATCGAGAATTTGAATTGCATGAGATCATTCAGGAATGCAAATGTAAGCTCTAGGCTTGGCGTTACTGTGCTTGAATCTGGTCTAGCTAAAGGGCTTGTACATCGTTGCATCTTAGCAGGTCCGACGGCCGTATCTTGTGCCACGCACTCGCTCTCTCACCTTGTGTCGTCGCTAGTTGTGCTGAGTGCTCCTAAAAGTGCTATTCTTACTTCACACATACATCTGTGTTCCGCAAGACAAATCCTATCAGGTGCCCAGTGAAATTAATCGAACGAAAAATAGTGCTGTGTCGTTAAAGAAAGCATGCAAAATTGTGTATATGGCTAAATACTCAACAATTGTGCGTCAAAATCAATATAACGGTGCCGTCGACACTATACCAGGTGCAATAGAAGTTTGCATTTCAGTGAGTGCCATCTTTAGCGGATCAATCGAATCATTACATGTGACAAGTGAGTGGATATATATCATTCTATGCCGCATTCGGCGAAATAGAGTGAAATCAAACGACGTAATAGTGTTCATACATAGTTCATCGGCAAGCATATTAAGATTGGTTACGAGAATTAACCTCCTTCACTAGAATCCTGGCTATATGCTCATGAGAAAGAAACAAAAGAAAAAAATTACATTAGTAATCTTGGCAGTAATATGTATTCAGAAATTCAAGTACGTTCTTATTCATTAACTAGGCAAAGTGATTTATTGTATAAGGGTCCCCACCACCAATTCAGAACGAACAAACATTTGCATATCAAAATAATTTCGACGAGAATCGGCGAGAACGGAAATAATTTGGGACTATTTTAAGGCTTGGAATTGCTTCATACATTAATTAACTCGCTAAATTATCCCCATTCTGCCAATACTGATTCGACTACAAAATCATTCATACTTAATTAAATGTTAATTGACCTATTAATATTTTCAATCAATAAAATGATTTTATAGTTCCAATTTTACCACCCTCCATAGAAGCGATCCTCTTAACATAACAATGGTATTAGTAGAATTCAAGACATATTTTATGATATCATCATATCAATGACAAAAGGCGCAAATGAGGCGACAAAGGATTGAGATCTCGAGTCGTTTGAAGCTTTTATAGATGGCTTTTATTACTGAATAAGTTTATTTAAAACATAACAATGATATCAATCCTTCGCACGTTTCATTGCAAAGAATGTTAATATATTTGAGAGAGGATGGTTTTATTAACTCAATTTTATAGAAACATAATGATTGTTACGAAATTTTTGATTAAGTTAGCGTACGATAATAACGGTAATAGTACATTATGGTACAAGTGTGTAATGTTGGTGATTACCGCTGAGGTTATCTTAAGACCCTCACCTAACGGCTCGGGTCTTAAGATAGCCGAGGACGGTAATCATCAATACGCACGTGTATCGTACGACGTTTTTCAACACACTTGTGAAGAAAATAATACTAAAAAATAATTTTATTTAGTAGATAAAATAAAATAAAAAATATAACTCACTTGTGAATAAAAATAATAATACTAAAAAATAATTTTATTTTAGTAGATAAAATAAAATAAAAACTATAACTCACTTGTGAATAAAGTAATGAAAAAGTCACAGTTTGATTATTATAGGTCTCATTATGTGCCTAATTGCGGTGATATTAGAGCCACTTTATGAGCAAGTGTGTTGAAAAGAATTTTATATTGATGCAAAATGATATGATTGCGTTATTTCCTATAAAATTGAGTAAGCTTTCATGGTTAGTGAATGATGTACCGTAAGCAGGAAACGTACCGTCTTCGTGCGTGCGAACGGTGACAGGGTAGGAGGCTGGTCCGTCGCCAACGCTGGTGCCGGCCAGCACCCAGATGCGGTACTCTGTCCAACGCCTCAGCTCGTCCAACACGAAGCTCGTCTGGTTTAGCTTCACCACTGTAGCCTCAGAGTCCCCCCTCCCACTTTCCACGCAAAGCAGTTTGTAGTAGGCGATCCTTCCATTCGCCCGCTCGGCTGGCGGCGGTTGCCACGTCACCCGAATAGCGGTCGGCGAGATCGCTGCCGCTGTCACATTCATAGGCGGCGCTCCGGGAACTAAACAAGCTCAACAGTAAGACAAAAACCCCGTGAACCCCCGTGTTTCGGCACCCGAAATGCGACCTCACCGATGCAATCACTGAATGCTAGTGTAAAAATAATGTAAATGTGCCCAGAAATTAAAAAATTTACAGTCAAAATCGTAATTAAAAATAAAACCCAGCATGCAATGTGTGGTGTGTAGGATCCGCTCGCCCATACGTCTCTACGTCATCTGACACACTTTCTCCTGTCGGAAGAAAATTGTGATCATTATATTCTATGACGGCACGAACAGCATATTTGGTGCGCGATTTTTTAGCGGATGCCGCTCGTTTATCCGGGATGGACAAACGTCCGGAAAGTTCGATGTTGTTCGTCTCGTTGCAGTTGTAGAAAAAAAAAGGATTGTCCCTCGAGGCGATGCCTTGTCGGATACAAAACATACGAACGACATAAAGCTACTAGCGATACTGGCACTGTGTACGCATCGATCCTTTTCCTTTGATTCATGTCATATCGATGAGTACACGTTGCAGTGTCGAGACGAATTTACGATTACAAAACACATATTATCGTGATATAAAACTTGGTGCTTGTGCTGTATATTACTGGCAGCGTGCCGGGCAGGTGCTTTTATGTGAAATATTACAGTAGGAATTACCTGGAAAACCCACAATCGGTTCATACTTTACTTTCGTACTGTTCTCTATGCGGTCGTGAACGGACTTTACGACAGGATTATGTTACGATACAAGCAACAAAGATACAATTTTAATGTGTTAAACCAGTTATGTTTTTAGTCTAATCTTTATAAATTTGTCGTGAATGCAAAGGATTTCATGACTGATCTAAGAGGAAAACATGGATCCGATATTGAGCTATACACAATGTATTATAAAACTGAAGGATATATGCAAAGGACCATAGAGGAGGAGGAAGGTAGATTCAAAAGATAAAAAAATAGATTACGGGACAAAGATAATATATTGTGAAATTGACTGGAGCAGTCCCGGGGCTCACAAAATTCAGAAATTATAAATTTCCGAATTGATCTGCCTAGGATCAAACTCGGGACCTCCCACTCATAAGACCAGAGCGCTCACCACTGCACCAGGAAGGTCGTCAAAATGATTTGATTTGATAAATTGCAGAATAGCGATTCGTGTAAGTGCCTACAGGTCAAAGCCCGAAAAATTTATTAAAAAAGAGATTCTCAAGGTCTGTCTTTTGATATTATATTTTGTGCTCTTATGAAAATCCTCTGGGACAGCAGCGCGTTTGGCCTGACGTGTGTAGGAAAGCAAAAAATATATGTTGTCCCGCATTATACGTGGCGCAATTTATATGAAATGGGTATTATGTAAACCGGAAAACCTGGAGGGTTATAGCGAAGCTTCAGTCTTTGAGAGATAAAACAAAGATGGCATTCGTAAGAGAATAAATGTTAATGAACTAGAGGGTACATAGGATTTTAGTTGAAATGGTAGTGCCTCGTTGGTCTAGTGGTTCGCATGTTCGACTGCGGCCGACAAGGTCCCGGATTCGAATCCCGAATCGGGCTATAATTAAGTACCTATTGGGTTTTTCTGACTAGAAATTCTCAGTACTAGTCCACCAGCCCGCATTGGAGCAGCGTGGTGGGTAAGCTCTAATTCCCTCTCTCCGTTTAGAGTGGGGGCCTATGCCCAGCAGTGGGACGTTGATGGGCTATAGTGGTGGTGGCAGTCGGCAGACCATATCGATCGCAGATTTTTGCAGATTTGATATTTAGAGTGCTATGGAGTGGATACCAGGTAAGTAACAATTTATTATTACACGAGTGCATAAAAAAGGAGTGTAATGGTTTCAGGGTTCATGTATATTTATTGTTTTTTTAAGTGAGTTTATTTATTCCACCATAACTTCTAAATGCCAGAACAGATTTATTTGGATGTATGGGGTATCGTTAGAAACCTTACACCTTTCCGAGTGACACTGGCTATTAATTTATTCCAAAAAAAAAACCATACCAGTACGGCAGTCGTGTATTTTTAACCGACTTCCAAAAAAGGACGAGGTTCTCAATCCAGCGCGTATGGTTTTTTTTTTTAAATTATTTTCACCTGTTTAATATAGGTACGAATGGATGTAGAAAGCTGACCTAAAAAGACTCACTAGAGCCTTTTGTATGTTATTTTCGGTGGTAAATGTACGGCGCTGTCACAGTTCTCGTTGTTTTATCAATAACTCAATTAAAATCAATAAAGCTTTTACGTGGGGGACTTACATCCTTGCGTACGCTAAGTTAATTGTTTTAACTACTAAGGTATTTGTTTCGTGAACGTATTTTAAAAAAAATGTACAGTTTGTCAGTATCTAGGTACTCGGTCAAAGTAGAGGTCGAAAGAAGTCGGGATTTAGCTTTGGAACGTTAAGATGCGTCCAAACTATATAATATAACATGCTATACCTGTAACATGTCATGTTACACGTATGTTATATAGTTAAGTGTTATATAACATAATCTGAACGCACCCTTATCTCAATACTCATACTCAATTTATTTCATACAAGACATACAGGTGTACATAGTCCCACCAACTTATCTGGTCCGGTGGACAAAATTGCAACTATTTTTTATGCCTGTTCAGTTTTATTTTTAATTTATTTCGAATATATGTCACCGTAAGATTGCAAAAACCGTTAGATTGTAATCTAACTAGCGAAATTGTAAACTGTCGACAGTTTGTGAACCGTTCAATGTTCTGAGTGTCAATTTTTGAAATATTCATTGTATTTACGTATTCTTGTATCTTTCTTGTAGTTTAGGTTCGACATAAATAATCAGGTAGTTCCCTTAGGTTATATCGGGTTAATATACCTAACAGATTACAATCTACCGAAAAATAATGCGTTAAATTGTAATCTGTCGACAGTTTACAATTTCGCTAGTACGATTACAATCTAACGATTTTTGCAATTTTACAGTGACATATATATATACTAGCGACGCGATCACCGGGTCAGATAAATTTTGTGGCACTGTTTTGTTTGACTCTACCGGGTACCGGATCGGAAAGCAGATTCTTATTCGTGTATTATTCCTTGTAAATCGTAACAGTGAAGTTGTAAAGTCCGTTCCAGACGTGCGCACACTCACGCCAGACTCACAGTCCGCCTGTGTGCGACATACCGTATTGTTTGGTGCGCACGGCGATCGGTGGTGTTGTGGCTCCTTCGCCGCGCTGCGAACGCGCCGCCAGCCATATGTAGTACAGCGTGTTGGGGTAGAGGCCGTTGAGGGTGTACGATTCTGTTATTGGTATCCGCCTGTTTGACGAGAAAACGAGGGTAGGTTTAGAGATTTATTTTTTTCTCAAAGAAGAACAAAGGTTCACTTATATGACAAGTACCAACCGCATCCTGAATATGTTTGCGAGTAAGGTGAACTCGACAATGCTTGGACACATTATTCAAGTGTTGGTGAGGCCAAAATAGTGTTGATAATAATTTTTATATTTTTGTAGGTAATTACTAACATTAATTTTTAAGGTGTGTGTTGTACTAACAAATTGAGCCTTAGTTGCTTCAAATAAAGAGTATTTATTTATTTATTTATATGAGAACTTACAATAATCTATGCTTAAACATTAATGCTTAGAAAGTAAAAGGTGACCTTATACAGATATTGCTAACTACAAACTAATCTTATTATGAAACTTCACTTTGAAAACGCTCGAGTAATTATTTTTTCTTGAATTTATTTATTGTATTTTAAATATATTTTGAGGTTAGTAGAGTTATACTCGATACTCAATTTATATTTATAACATGTAGGACATACATGTGTATCTTATGTTACGTCATGTTTTGACTCTACCACCGGTTCGGAAAACAGGTTCTACTAAGAGCCGGGAAGAACCTCAGCAAATTGCTGTTTTTAAAAAAGTACGTTTTTTTAAACGTTAGCCAACGTAAACAGTGGAGTGAAGCGAAGTCTATATGATAACTATTTACCTATAGAATACACATAATTATAACATGTTCGTCTGGGGGAGATCACTTTTAGTGATAAGAAGAGTCGTATGCAGTATAATATTACATTACTTTGTTGATAAATATGCATATCGTTAATCTTACTGTAAAAAAGTTTTTCGTATATTTATTCGAAAAGTTTATCTTATAAATTTATCGCTGTTATTATATCCCAATAAGTTTTCATTTCATTTCTCAAAATTCCCTAAAGTTAGAAAAAACAATAGCTAGAGCTGCTTGGTAAAAACAGGTGGAATATTTAAAGCATTTCATTACATTTTATAAAAGCTACAATGATTTAAAATTTTAACCTATTAGGGTATTTCTCTATAAGTTTGATAATCTACCTGACTGAAATATGCATGCATATTTAGTCATCCATACCTAATATATCGGGAACCGACCCTTTCATATACAGACACATATTTTGATACGTTTTAACTGTAAATATATCCCGGCTACAACTCATGTGTTTTGTCGGAAAATGCCCGACTAGCTCTGAACCCGTCCGGGGCAATCATTCATGAGCCTATTCGCGCGACGCGGCAGCTGAACGACTCATTAGTCGGGCATTTTCCGACAAAAAACGTGAGTTGTAGCCGGTACATATTTATAGTTAAAATGAATATCACTCACGATAGTTTAAACGTTAAAATATTTTGATACGATTGATATTTTATGCTTAAAACATTTTGTACATTCTACTTCAAGGCATTTTAGGGCAGAAAACAATGTTATATAACATTTTACATGTTAATGTTAACAACAGTGTTAAATAATGTTACATAACGTTGTTTGGATGCATTGTTAGACACAAAAAATCTATTTTTAATTCTAATTAAACAAAATATAGAGAAATTGTAAAACAGGTTATCAAACTAACTTCCTGTGGTGCTCTTTAGCGTAAGTGTCGTTCCAGTATAACTCATATGATACGATGTTGTCACCAGCGTGCGCGGGTCTCTTCCAATTGAGCGTAACGGATGTCTCTCCTGCTTCTACGGCAACTAGGTTTGATGGTTGGGACGGTACACCTAATTAAACAAAACACAAAAAAAAATATTATACACAAAAATGTTATTTTGAAATTTTATGAAAAGAAAGGACTTTATAAGCCGATTATATTGTTACATCTTTTTTATGCCTGGAACGGTACTTCTAATTACAGAAAACACAAAAGTACTAAAATAATAATCTAAAAATAGCGAAAACATAATACGCGAAGGTAAAAAAACAATCATGACGACATATTTTATTAATGATAATAGTAATGTTGAAAATATTTTTTATTCAAATTAACTTTTACAAGAGCGTTTGAACAAAGGTGAATAAAAATAATATGCTCGAAACACAATAATATAATAGGAACATGGGCGCGAGTCTATCCTTGAATTCCCGCGGGTACACAAAGATGAAACCTGTTGTAAAATAATAAACAGACAAGATGACAGCAAAATAAAATAAATAAATAAATTATTCTACTTCAACTGGATGTAATAGTTAGTGATGCAGATGATACTAAATTAAAACATTCGATTAGAAAACAAACGTAGCATAAATGTTAAAAAAAAATAAAAAATTGGCAGTCATAGGGACTGCCGATAGAAGTGAAAACTTATAACTTAGAATTTTAGTATTAAAATTTGAAATTAATACAAAATTTTAAAACGAAGGCATTTAAGTTTAATTACGAATGTAGTTTAATTATATTTAAGACCTTTTGTCTTCGTAAGAACGCGAGCATCTTGGCGCGGAGCATGTCGGTGACGCGAATCCACAAGTTTACCCCCTACCAAAACGTTAGCTACTCAACGCGGCTAAAGAAGTTTTCACTTCAAAAATATGCTTCAAGTGTTAACATGATAATAATATCATAGATCTTATTGTTTTTAAATAACAAAGCCAGTTCATCTCATGAGCTATCTCAATGGGGTTACAGAACCAAATTTGGTACCTTGTTGTGTTTTGACTTGCACGGGCGCAGATATAGGTCCGGGACCCACTGAGGTGAACGCTTGAACTCGTATCGTATACACTGTATGCGGGGTCAACTCGCTGATAGTTGTTAGGTGGTTGTTGTCCATCTGCCATTGAAAAAACAAAATCAGTATCTGTTTTAGTTTTTACGTTTTAGACTTTAACAAGAGGGAATGAATAACTACATAACACGTAGTTACACATTAATACGACAAAATACCTTTAATTAAAAAAACTAATTCAGTTCTCGACTGAACTGACCGGACCTATAAGTTTGAGACCTTTATTAGTGAACGACTGATATTCCACAAGTTACCTAAATTAATTTGAAATATCTTGCTAAAAGTTACTAAATACTTCCAAACTTATACAAAACGTGGCTTGTTTTATATACGTTTGGCGCAGTCGGTAAGATAAAAATATTCAGAAAAGATTAAGATCGGTTTGATGAGCTTATCTAAGAAACTTACCATTTGAGAATGCCACGACTGTAATGGCTGTGACGGATCGGAAGTGTAAAAAATTTTGTATCCCTGAAACAAAAAAGCGTCATCAGTCTTACCATTTACAAGACAACACAGTCAATGCCAAAGGCTTATAAAGTGCCTTAGAGAGTTGAAAGATATTTTTTTATTGTACAGCGAAAGGAATTTTGTTTGTTGTATTTGTTACACTCTGTGAAGAGAACCTAATAGCGTAGGGAGACATGCTCTCGACTAGAACTTTCAGTAAAGCAGTAAGCATATATTATAAGAGATAGTTGCACTTTTTGTAACTATCGCTTGAAAAGCTGATTCAGTAATAGGTGGGTGCTACATTCTTCCCGCATGCTGATGGGCAATTTTTATTAGCAAAAATTATGAAGGCGCCTTCATAATTTTTAATAGCAATCAACATGACGACATAATAATTGCTAATATTTTTTTATAGTTTGTAAGTTTATAACGTCTTTGAGAAAGGCCCGATGATGACCGTCACTTTTTGTACTGGTTACATAGGTACTGTGCATACTTTAATACTGTACAAGAATCAGCTTTTCTAATTATGGTTCATTTTTGGTAACCATATCACGTTTTTGATCGGCCATATCTAGTGAATGGCCCATCAGCATGCGGGCAGAATTTCACTAAGGACATCAGTGGAGAGCATCGACCAAACAGAGAGTGTATCACCCACCTATTACTGAATCAGCTCTTCAAGCGATAGTTACAAGAAGTGCAGCTATCTCTTAGTCTAATAGCTGTCTTAAACATACTTGGTAGCTTACGCTTCAGTGGAGATCGCGTGACAGAGTCAATCGACATATCGGGTTGGCTTACCGTGACTTGCCCATTCGGCGTTTCGGGTTCATCCCATTGAATCACCATAGTACTGGAACTTAATGGACGAACATGAACATTCTTAGGCGCTGAACCGGGTTCTGGAAAAGAAAAAAAATATTTATGGTCTTACTGGTACTAAAATTAAAGGAATATTTAAAATACTAGAAATACTATTGACTCTTGTAATATAAAAACTAACTATAACAGTAAAAACTAACACTAACGTAATTAAATTTAGACAAAACTCTGCGTTTGCGTGAAAAGGTTCATATTGATTATCTAAATCTACTTTGTTGGTACTAGTGTGAAAGACCCGAATTCTGTAATGCACAAGGTTTTTTAAATGACTGCACAAAAATGTATGTGTTTCTTCATTTCAACAAAATTTCTAAATGCCTGAATAGAATTGGATGTAATTAGTATCCTTAGAAGTGTTAGAAATCTCAAGCGACAATTAAAGAAAAAACAATGTGGCGGCTGTATGGCAGTCGTATTTTTTAATTATTAGCGCTTTTGCTTTACATATTTGGTTATTTTGGTTATATTTATGCATTAAATAGTAATGTGAAGGGTAAAAGGGTAAAAGATTTATTTATTCATATAAAAATTGACAATAGTTTTAAGATACTAACTACAACAACGTTCGTAACAACGCAAGCATGTCGGTGACGCGAATCCACAAATTTACCTAAATTGACCAAAAAGTGCTCAACGCGGCTAAATAAGTTTTCACTTCAAAAACGTTGTATTAAAACAAACACGCAATAAAAAATTCTATCCTCATAATAATTACAATCGGTTGGAACAAATAAAATAACCATCGGATTGTGTATCTTCCTTTGTCAAATACTTGAGCCAGAAATTAAAAGGCCGTCATAACTTATAATATCGCTCGAAACAGGGCAATATCGAATTAAGACGGGATCCGTTTTGTCTCAGTTAAATGCGTTCACAATGAAAACACAATAAAACAACGCAAAATAGGATGATAGCGAAACACAAAGATCCTTTTAAAAGGAGCTATGAGATTGTATGCGGCTCTGTGTCAGGAAAGATCCCCATCGACGTTTAAAACTTAGTACCTACCTAATAACTATTAAGTAAGTGCAAGAAACAATATGAGTTCTTTTTTTTACAAGAATATAAAAATTTAGTTTATATTTAGTTTACATTTTAGATTTTAGTATACTTAGGCATAATAATTGTTTATTTTAGCCACATATTGCAGACTCGAGCTGAATTATATATGACAGAGAGATAGAACATATGAGTGAATACACGCTAATGCAGAAGATAGAGGGCGTCGAGTCTACATTATACGAGTATCCTACGAATAACTATCGTAGGTTAAATCGGACACCAACGCTGTTAAATAGCCTCTTAAACTAGTTCTAGAAGAGTATATAGAGTCCCGCCGTATTTAAATTAAAATCGGTCTCGTATGAAAAGCGACAGTCTATGTTATCTTCAAAAGTATTTGTAATGGGCCCCGGGACACGACAATCGGAGCATCACTCGACGAGACCCCTTCGATGTTTATAACACTTAGTGAGAACGAAACAATAAAAGTTGAGGGGCGGTGTAATATTAAAATGCTATAATCTCGTTAAGTCTTGAGCTCGGGTCGCTGGCTCAAGAACTTTCCTTTATTTGAAACGTAAAGAAAATTCCAAGGAGAAAGAATGCAGTGGGAACAATTTTATTTGCCTGTAGCGACGTTTTCATTACCATCTCATCAGTCGCCATTTTTATTGTCTGTCTTGTGACACCGCGGTAATTTAAAAGGGGACAAGTCAAATTTAATATTTTACGTCACTGAAATTGGACGAGATAGCTTGTTGACAAAATTAGGAGCACGTTATACGTTGACGATTCCTTAATAATATCTGCTTGTTATTTTGGTTAAGCAACGCTTTCTTTTTATCCTTGGCTTTGGTATGATTGTCAGCATTTTATTAAAATACTTTACTAACTTTTATTGTTAAATATTGTACCATTGCTACATAAAACAATTTTGATAAGATTGTTACTACATTTTATCAATGAAAAATGCTCAATGTGAAAAACATCCGTGGGGTTTTTATGGGGTTCCATGTTACAAAGTAGTATGTTACAAAATATAACAGTGTAGCATAATGTTATACATGTTTATTTTCATGACATGTTACATGACAGAATTATTTAACAGTGTAGAACCACAATCATAGTTGTTATACAAGATTTTTTTTGACATGATTTGGACGCACTATAAAAGTTTATTTGCAGGTTTGTTTAAATAGCTCGTTCTACCAATGACGCTAATATTAAATTGGTAAGTAAAACTTAACTTACATAGAACTATATCGTAAAGTACTTTTAATAAGTAGGTTATTGCGATTAACACCCGAACTTCGCGAACAAAGGCCTAAGAGGGTTGAAGTTAACCCACAGGAAGATAACACCATTTGATCTTTACAACTAATTAATGATGATATGGTGAAGTTAAATTTGAAGATTAGGTACACGGGAAAGACAAGGATTGTTAAAAAAAGATAACTTTGAATAAAGTGAAATCCTAAGTTTTAAAGTCTCTAATTAAAAAAAATTAATGTTAACCTTATAATTATTATGTCACTAAAATGTAATTTTCTTCGAAATATAATAAGTTACAGTCATAATTGGACCTTCATAGCCTCTGACCGCGACGGTTATTTATAATACTTTATCGGCAGGGTGAAACTTATACTAAAACGCAAATAAATAGATAGAATTGTAAACTCAAATTAGGATTAGGATTAGGATTCCTTGTTTTACCCGTGTAGTCTTCATTTATTTTACCAGTGCGTAAAGTTGATGCACATCACATGCACATTTTAATACCCAAGCCGTTGGGTATTAAAATGTGCATGGGTTAGAGCACTGTCGGCTCTGTGAGTTGTGTTTTCGATGCTCGTATATTAATCAACATTTTAGAAAATATAAAAGCAAACTTTTTGTCAGTCACTAAAATAGCATAATATATTATAATAATTATAATTTTACCATCTCAAAGTGCTACTGCGTAAAAGCTTGGACAGACACAACGCGTGATGCGTTATATGGTAGACACTATATAGGCATCGCTACCATCACGCATTGCGTATGTCCAAGTCTTAAGTTTGTACTCACTTGTACCTCCATATAGTGAATCCACTGCAATGATGCATGAGAAAAAACAGTATTAGTTCCATGAAGTAAAGAAGAAAAAAATCTATGAACACTCATAACACGGTGCTTTAGCAGAAACGGGTAGAGTCGTGAACGTTTGACCTTAGGTTTAGGGCGCCCATAGACTACAGACAAGATTAGACGATGTTTTGTCGACAACGACAGTTGACTGGCTAAATAAACTAATTACAGTCCGTGTCACGAAAGAAGACCTAGAAGAAGTGCGCTGAAGTTGCATGTTTTGGAAAATGCCGCGAGACTTCTTTTGTGACACTTACTTTAGATATAAATGTTCATTGGGTTGGCTTATTGTAATCTTGATGGACTTATTATTTTATGTTTTTATCTGTCCCTTATATGTACCGCCACATAATATGGTACTAGTATGATTGACTGGACGTTTCTTTTAAACAGCTTTACCTTTAATTTTAACATTGGGCGGTTTGGGCATTAATTAGCTGCCATAGGAATGTTTCAACTTCTTTAGACGACAAAGATACCAAAATCAATCGAAAGGTTCGATTAACAGGTTGTCAATTTGGGTCCAGACTTCAAGTCAATCAAGCTACTAACTAAGACTATCGACCAGAAAAAGTCTGTAGCCTGTAAGGCCCCTACACTAAACATCGTTATAACAAAGGAATGGTGCATGAATAGAGAAATAAAAAATGCGCACTACCTCTAAATTCTACGGTAAACAAAAAAAATGTGCAAAAGAAATAAATAAATCCATTTCAGAATTCCATTCAGAAGCGAACTTACGCGAAGCGGCGCGGCGAATGTGGTAACGTCGCGTTAAAATGCGTTCGCATGAAAAGACGATCAAAAACAACCTTAGAATAAAGGAAACAGCGCAAGAAAACAAAACCTATTTACCAAATTGAAAGCAATGATAACAATGACTCGTACTGATAATACATAATTTAGTGTCTCGCAACTTTAATAGCTCATTTTCATTAGTCGATGATTTGGTCGATTTGTAATTGATAATATTGTGCCTAAAAAATTAAAAAGTTTAAGTAACAGCTACATCAATCGTTGTTTCAATTTCAATTGTCGTGACTACCTAAATTAATTTGGTAGTTTTGCTGCGACAAAGGAATCTGGCATATCTCAAAGTCTTCTGGAGTAGCATCAAGCATGTTTACTGATAACTTAGCCACCCACCCACACACACACACCCATGAGCAAAGTTTTCAAATTCCTTGTTTATCATATTATTAGTATAGCTCGCGTCCAAGTAGATAGTCGTCTCTGAGCTAAGGTGCGAGTGGTTGTTTGCGCAGTTCTCACACAAACTGTCGAAGTCAACGTACATGCTACGCGCGAAAATATGCAATTGCGACGCGTCTTGCGATCAACTTCAGACGCGACTAAATTATTAGCGCAAGCCATACTTAACTATGCATTCCTTTTCTATAAACAAGCCGTGTGATGTCGTTGGACACCCCGTAAGAAAATAGTTACCCCATTTTTTTTTAAACAAATTAATAAATAAATGTTTGATATCTTGAGTGGGATAAGAGCCCGCGATATCTAGCGTACGTCTCTTCCGACTGAGCTACTGAGACCTAAAATGAACAACGCTTTTTGTCATGAACGATTTTTCCATGCCAGGCGTTTCATGTGCCAACAAAAACTATTTTCTTATAAACCCAACCTGCCTGAAGTTTTATATCGACCAACAAAAATGAGCCTTAAGCGAATAAGAATAATAATCAAATGGAAACAAGCAATGATGGTTGTTATGAATTGTGAAATAATGATTAAAAACTTTTCAATAGAGAAAAAAATCGACGATACAAGAGAATTTTATACAAGTTAATTTAAAAAACTACTGGTTAAAAATTCCTGTATTAGTGTGTGTGTGTGTGTGTGTGTGTGTGTGTGTGTGTGTGGTTAATGTGTGGTTTTTGCCCTACCCAAAAAGTGACAGTAATTACAGAATTTAACTAAATCAGTTTAAATAGTCCTTGTGCAAGCGGCCCTGAATAAAGACACTAAATACTTGTGTTGAAGACAAAAATAACTGTCTGACTCGTCAACTGTAGAAAACTGAAATTTTGCACAGAGAATCCATTCATCATGTAGATAAGATATAAGAATGGATTTTTCGAAATCCCACGGATGGAACTAATTTTTTTGAACTGCACACCTACTACTGCAATAGGAGTCGGTTTGCAGGTTCGATGAAGTTAAGTCAACCGCACAAAACTGCTTCAAAACTGCGATTTTGCAGTTGGAGTTCTAAGGGTCTAAATAGACGGACCGCATTAGGACAGCACGCTGACGGCAATACAGGCATATCTGCAAACCGACTGCGCAGCCCGCTTGCAGTCGGTGTGCATTTCTTTAATGCAGTTGCAATGCAGCTCTATTGCAGTAATGCCAGCTGCAGATTTTTTATTTTTTTTTATCCACTACAAGCTGGCCCTTGACTGCGATCCTGATGCACCTGATGGTAAGTAATGACGCAGTCTAAGATGGTAGCGGGTTAGCCTGTTAGGGGCATGGCCTAGTTATATTAAACCCATACCCCTTCGGTTTCTACACGGCATCGTACCGGAACGCTAAATCGCTTGGCGGCACGTGTTTGCCGGTAGGGTGGTAACTAGCCACGGCCGAAGCCTCCCACCAGGCCAGACCAGGGAAAATTCAGAAATTATAAATTCCCAAATTGACCCTGCCGGGGATCGAACCCAGGACCTCCGCACGTTAAGGCAACAGCGCTACACACTGCGCCACGGAGGTCGTCAATTTTGCAATTGCAACTGCTTAAAAACTGCAATTTTGCAGTCGGCATGCAGTCCTAATGCAGTCCGTCTGTCTAGACACTAATACAGTTCGTCTGTTTAGAGTGTAGACAATAAAACCTCCAGTTTCTTTCATCGTTCAACATACCAGTTTCCCCCGTGGTGATGACCGCTGGTGAAGAAGGTGGTCCTCTTCCGATGTTGTTGACAGCAATCACATACATTTCATACTCGGTGTAGGGCGACAGATTCGTCACTGAGTAGTACTGAGTAATGACTCCCGATATCTCGCTGTATGCCTGCACATTTGGGAAGTTAACATGTTACAGTGGGTTAGACACAAGAAAACGAAAAATAAAACAAAAAACAAAGACTTAAGAAAAACGGAAGAAAAGATTATTTAAAATTCAAATATAGAGTCCTAATAAACTCTTTTTTTTAATCTGCTACAAATTAGCCCTAGACTGCGATCTGACCTGTGATGAGATGATGCAGTCCAAGATGACCTAGCGGACTGACTTGTTAGGGGCATGGCAGTTATTAAATAAATTAAACCTATACCCCTATAATCGCTCCGACGCACGACTGGAGTTTACTCTTTACGATAAAATATATATGTCACCGTAAAATTGTAAAAACCGTTAGATTATAATCTAACTAGCGATATTGTAAACTGACGAAAGATTACAATTTAACGCATTATTTTTCGGTAGATTGTAATCTGTTAGGTATATTAACAGCGGCCGACGAAGTCCCGGGTTCGAATCCCGGGATTCGAACCCGGGCCATAACAAGTATTGGGGTTTTCTGGCAATAAATTCTCAGTACTAGCCCGGAGTTAGGAAGTTGGCGGTGTTTCGCCCCCGTGCCTCGGAGAGCACGTTAAGCTGTCGGTCCTGCGCCTGACCTCTCACCGGTCGTGTCGGATTCTCCGTCCCATCGGACTATGAGAGTAAAGGAACAGAGAGTGCACCTATGTATGCGCACACACTTGTGCACTATAATATCTCCCGCGCAGATAGGACGCCGTGGCCGAAAATTCTGTCGGGAGGACATTATTATTAACCCGATACTACGGGCACTACCTGATTATTTATGTCAAACCCTAACCTAACCTACAAGAAAGAGACAAGAAACGTTAATACAACGAATATTTAAAAATTGACACTCATACATTCACAATCTGTCGACAGTTTACAATATCGCTAGTTAGATAAAAATCTAACTAGTTAGATTTTAGTAAATGAGGGTAAATGAATGCATTTTTTATATTACTGAAAGCATGCTTGATAAATTTATATAAATTAACTCAATAAATTGTAAGTTAGCATACCTGATTCGCATATTTTGGCTTGTACTGAATAACGTAGTACTGGGGGTCTTCGGGTTCGGTGTACGTCCACGCCAATCTCACTGTGGTAGCTGTGATTTCTGAAGCTCTTACTTCTGTGGGCTGCCCCGGGAGCGCTAGAAAAGGACAACCTTATTAGTATTATTTTTTTGAGAAATTATAAGCTTTTTTTATTAATCCACTACAAGTTAGCCCTTGACTGCGATCTCACCTGATGGTAAGGGATGATGCAGTCTAAGATGGTAGCGGGCTAACCTGTTAGGGGCACAGTTATATTAAACCCATACCCCTATTCGGTTTCTACACGGCATCGTACCGGAACGCAAAATCGCTTGGCGGCACGTCTTTGCCGGTAGGGTGGTAACTAGCCACAGCCGAAGCCTCCCACCAGGCCAGACCAGGGAAAATTCAGAAATTATAAATTCCCAAATTGATCCTGCCTGGGATCGAACCCGGGACCTCCGTACGTTAAGACAGCGCTACACACTGCGCCACGGAGATTGTCAAAACTTGTTGGCTACTGGATGATGCCCGCGATTTGTTTTATAACATCTTTGAAAATATTATTTTAAGTAGTTTTCATACATTTGCCAGTTTAGTGGGAACTTTTCCGTTCTCATAATTATAGGGTAATTTTGTAATGAAAATACGTGTTGTTGAAGTGTATTTTTCACGCGTTACGTAACTCGTCGAATTAACCGATGTGGGCTTACGAGGTGATCTGATACTACATTTTTATCAATTGAAGGTTTGCTAAGCCATAATGTTATTTTCAACGACCTCAATTTGTACATAATATAGACGGGCTCTGTCAAACAAAGAATGTTAACTTATTTTACTAACGCCATCTAGTCTGAAAAGCGGGACAGCGCTATGGTGGGGACAAGGACTGGCTTATTGTGTATGTCTCGTGAAGAGCTTACTATAGAAATGATCCTATGAAGTAAGGTTCATCGCGACCTCAAGACGCCCACCGTGGAGGGGTACGTCCGTACACTCGCGCGGCGCATGTTTGCGCGCGCGGACAACGGACCGTACGAACACCTCCACGGGATCGCACCGCCGACCACCCGACCTCCGACCGGGCGTCCACTACCCCGTGAGCTCCTACGATCGCCATCACCTGCGCGGCACGCAGGCGACCGTAGCGACGACGACGACGCGACATTCACCGGATTTGACACCGACTCTGCGCGCAGCGGCGACCCTATCGCCCGCGACGCAGAGTCCACCGAATATGACACCATCTCGGCGCGCGAGAGCGACCCCATTGCCCGCAGCGCCGAGATACCTGGACAAGACACGGATCCTGCACGCGGAGGTGATATCGTCACCCGCAGTGCGGACCCATCACCGGACATGACACCTGACCCAGGGGCCCGTAGCCTACAAGGCAGGCCCTAGCCGTTTTTATACTCGGCTCAAGTCATTCACCGGGGCACAGAGTTGCCCCGCGCCCCGCCCGGGTAAGGAGGCCCAGCCTCGACGCCCGTACCCCCGCTTGGCCCTCACGGGCCAAACGAGAAGACCCTGACTCCGGACTGGCTTATAAGGTGATGGGTACGCCCTACAAGTCGGACGCCTAAAATTTTTCTATGAAAGGGCCCATTTAGTACCTACGTATATATCTGTGGTTATTTTTATTTCATCGCAAACCTTCAATGGATAAAAAATATATGTCAGTGGCTTTCATTATTTTAATTGCCACTGAGTTAGAGAATAGGGGTGAAGAATACCGTTCGTTATCCACGACGTCGAATGGAAAATTTATTAATATTTCATGTTTTCCTTTTAATCCGGGCCCGTTTTGTTAAATCCGTGCCGCGGCAAAGTTGTCCTTAATCGAAAACAAATAAACCCGAAAATATGTAGCGAAACGGGGAGTTTGTTTAAAACTTCTAAAACGAGCTATTCCTTAATCCCTTCTCCGAATAATACCGAAGCAATGGGCAACTACAATTAATCATTAATCAAACCGACATTCGTTTCTCCAGGGCTTCGAGCAAGTTTGGGCCCGTTACAATTATGAATTATAACACTAGATTATAATGGATGTCACCGACTTGCAGCAATTTATCAAATTGATTCTCTTAAATGCCTCAATTGTTTAATTCGCGGCCTTATCTTTGAAGATCAATACATTTTGAGAACCATTAGGTACCTATTACTAGGCGATGTCGAAAGGATTCGGATCCCGGAACAAACCCTAAATTTGCCCTGGGCATACATACAATGCATACGTTACGTAATAACCATAGAAATAGGATTTATTCGCTACGCTCGTAATAACATACACGATACTATGCGATACATTTGTTATCTATGCTTGCTTACGTGGCATTTTTGTATTAAGTACCATTGTGATTTTTTTTACGGCCCTGGATACAAGTCCTTTAAGGCCTCATTGTGATTTGTAATACGAAAAACAGATACCATGACCATGGTCTGCGGACAATGACAATGACTAACCACAGACTCTGCTGCACAAATCAAAGACACAGATACCTCAACCATGGAAGTAGAAAATTAGTAGGTACAGTATAATGAATGATACACACTGAAGTTATTTTAAGTGAAATTAAATAGTTTTCATTTTTATTTTAATTTAAAATTTTATTAGGTGTAAGTGATGGTCCGTGACGTTTTGACCCTTGGGCTCCTTCTGAAAATCAGCGTTGCAGTATGTGTGGTAGGTATATCTCTATATACTTATCTCTCATGCTGTGGCACGGGCTGAGGAGGTGGCCCATTGACCACACGTAGTTTATATTGTGCAATTTGTATTTGTATAAATTTAGTTATACGTAGTATTATGTAGTGTCAATAAACTTTTATTTATTTGTTTAATATGTATTACAGTGATTTGTGGGTTGCTGGATGCGAAGCCAGTTGCTTCCATGCATTCCATGCTTCCATGCTTTGTCATTAAGAAAATCATCAACATAATAACCTCGACTTAACAGATGCTGTATAAAATGCAGATCATCGATGGATGAAAAACGTTTTTTTTGGCTTGAGGTTTTATAGATGGCTTTTATAGCATTTGAACACTGATTGCTGAACATCAGCTCCTACGAAGAATGTTGAATTTCTTATAAATAATTTGATATAAGATTCAGCATTGGACACACGCAGGCTGAAATAATGACGATGTTTTAAGCAAATCTGCTGGAAATAGTGGTAGAAAATTGCTCTGTCATTAGCATTGAATACATGATATTGTTCTGTCTTATGCGTTAACAAACTTATCTGACCGGTGACAGTGTCGCTAGTAGATATAAAACATAAAATTTTAAAATACTTTTACAGGCATAAAAATTAGTTCCAATTTTGGCCACCGGGTCAGATAAGCATGTGGGACTGTACATGACTTTGAATCCCGGTAAGGTTAGTAAATTACAGAAAAATAGGTATAGTTCGAGCGCGAGTTGAATGCATACTTATGTATGGTGCAACATAGTACATAAGCTCTACATTCAACTCGCGCGCGTACTGTAGGTGTTATGCCTTACTTGAAAGTTCGGAATTTTCACAGTATTAAATTTGTATAGAGGTTTAATATAAACATTATTATTTATTGCATGCCTACTTGGAAGTCTACGTTTTAAATTATTATTTATTGGCGCTCCCGTTTGTTGCGATTTGAATATTAAAATCAACTACATTTATAACACTCCGCGGTCGGCCCCGGCCTTTCAGCCTTACCCTAAAGGTATTAACATAAATTAGCATCATTTATTCTTAGAAATTGTGTGTTAAAATTGAGTCAGTTACTCATCTTTGCAAACTCGATAGCAGACGATGAATACTTAGTTAAAATTATCGAGTTAGCAAAAAGACTATTATAACAAGGTAGTAAGATAGAATATAATCGACATGCTACTTCCACCTCCACTTCCAATTCCATACGAGATGGCAGCCTCAAAACGGCTGTTCGGTTTGGCGGTCATTTACTGGCTGGATTTTTCGAAATTGCCACGGGAGCGAAGCTGCGAACGTTCAGTACTTGGTGGTTAAATTAAAAGTAAATATTGAAATCGCCATAGCCAGTTTTAAATCTGAGGAGGGGCCAGGAACCCCAACACAAACTGAGTGCCTCGCCTATTGGTAGCGTTGCACTGCCAAACAAATTTGTAATTTCTGATATTATATATGTTTTTTATTTTGTACATTTTGTGTTTATGGCTGCCGAAAAAGATTTTTCTATTCCATTCTATTATATTCCAAATTAAACCTGCCACTAATAGCACAGAATAGTTAATAGGTACGCATTGACACAAAAATACAACTGTAAGGATACATTTTTTAAGTTGATATTTGACTACTATTCAATTAAATTTCTTTTTAGTGATTTTTAAATAGAGGATCTTCCAAAAGTCGTAATATCCACGTCCCCTGATAGTTTTATGTTGAATAACCATTCTAAACAATTTAATAAAGTAAAAAAAGTGCGTCGAACTTTAATGACGTCACATTTCCGAATTTCATATCAATCCCATACTTATGATGCGTTTTGACGTTTGAAAAAAAGTTGCTTATTCGACTATTTGTCAAATACCCAATTACAATTTGATTTTTGTGCTCGTGTATTTTGTAGTCGATTTTTATTTTAGCCATTTTACTGTTACGTACAATCAACCCTTGGTTGAGTGACTTTCGGTTATTTTATCATTGTATACTAAATAAAAAACGACACATTGACGGTCAGGTTTGTGCGGTATGAAATAACTACTTTATATTACTATTTTTTACCATTTTGACACTGTGTAGCTGTTATAATATGGAGTGTAGAGTAGAACGAATGTTATCTCTGTATATAAAAAGTGTCCGTCGAAATGCACCACATTGGGGGCGCCACATTAGCATTAAGGTAAATTTAAAAGGAAGCACCAAATATTATTAGAGTATATTTGAGAAATAAACAAGGGAAGAAAACATTCGTCATTATTGTACATAATTATTTTAGTCGCTATTGTAGTCGAATTCATACCATACCCTTTGCTACACCAGCGCCACTGTGGAAGGTTTTTGAACTGTTATTTTCAGCAACCACTGGACACTTTTTCAACTTTTCTCCTATAAGAGATGTTACTTCTTCTACTCTACACTCCATACTGTTATAACCACCGCAGATGTGACAAATGACGCTCTACTTTCATTATGTTCTCAAAGGTGTGTGAAGTCTGACATGACGCCTTGGCCAGCTTGGTGAACTTTTGTCAAAACTTTTCAGAGAATGAGAAGAGATCCATTCTCAATAATGATGATGATCTAGTCATTCTTAATAGGTAGGTATAGTGTCTAACTTATTCTGCACATTCTGCGCATTCTTCTTGAGATTCTGAGTCCTGGGTCAAAAAATCTCAGACCATGGCGTATTGGGAACCAACGCGGCTTTAAGATTTAAGGTACTGTTTGATTATCACCACCACGGCAAAAAATGTACTTTACGAATTTTAGCTTAGAATTTGATAAATTGTGATCGGTAGCATTGCATTACCATCTTGTACCTCGGAAAGCACGTAAAGCGGTTGGTCTTGCTTCTGATCGATCTCTGGTCATGTTAGATTGCTGTCGTCCATATGAGAGTGAGAGAATAGAGTGCATCTTTGTTTGCACAGTAATGCACTATGATTAATTATTTATTACCTATCCTGCATAGTTGGGTAGTCCCCATAGGGATTGGCGATTTAAACGACTTATGGGCTCGATAGGGAAAATATTGCATTAACATAGATAACAAATACTTACACTGTACTTTGACTTCGGCCATGCTTTCTATGACTCCTAGTACGCTCGCCGCTTCACAGGTGTAGTTTGCAGATTCCCTGATGTTTTCCAGCTTGAGTATGTTGAGACCTAACGGTGGGTTGTCTTCCGGTGTCAGCCATTTTGTTAAACCTTTGAAAATATATAAAGATAGTTATTCTTACAGTGCCTAAAAAAACGTTTATGCCTATCCATAACTGCATCAAATTGGTCACCCACCGTTTTTATGTAGCTACCCGGCATCTCCACGATTTTAAGCATTTAAGCAAAAAAGGCTCCAGAATGAACTGCGTCACACTTGACATTACCAGAGAAACGGTCCCGGCTCAGAATGCTGTATGTCGCGTGCTAGCGCAAAAACACCGCTGATTTTCAGCTGGAATCCTGATTCAGAATGCATACCTTTCTTCCATTTGACAGTAGGCATGGGAGATCCAAAGGCAACGCACTTGAGCGTCAGATTGCTGCCCAGCATCACTTCCGTGCGAGCAGGGGGTGGTATCGAGAACTGCGGCGCTACCCTCCGAACTGTGGACAAGTACAACATATTAATTCCCTTTTACTGAAAACGGTGATAGATATAGCCTAGTAGTTAAGACATAGCCTAGGGGCGTCTTTACTACTGTAAGTTTAGCCCTTGACTGCGATCTCACCTGATGGTAAGTTATGATATTGTAGTCTACGATGGCAGGGGGCTAACCTGTTAGGGGTATGGCAGTTTTCTTGTAGATGTGTCGAGCCATTAGGTATAAGCGTAGGTTAGGTTAGGTATTTTGATTTGTTTTTTTTTTAGTAACATAGGTTAAGACGTGATTGTTACTGACAAATTATGGGCTGGCAGTTTGTAGTTCCCTGAAATAAAAACTATTATTATAATATTAAACCCATAAGGTATGGTTTCTAAACAGCATCGTATCGGAACGCTAAATCGCTTAGCGGCACGTCTTTGCCGATAGGGTGGTAAGCTACGGCCGGTGATAACCAAAAAAATCTCAATCCACGCGGACGAAGTCGCAGGCATCTGCATATTCGAATAACTAATATGTCATACTAATGACATATTAATTTTACGAATATGCAGATGTATTATCAAAACCCCGTCAGCGTCATGTGATCCGTACTCCGTACATAATATATCTACGGGAACTAACTGTTGAATGTCGCATATTTTGATGCCTTCATTTGTCAGAGGTTGAGTTAAAAGGCATTTCGTGGATTAACGATGATGGGTTTCACTAAAATGTGAGACATTAGGATATTATTCAGTTTCTCCATGAAATAATTCTACATTATGAAAGGTATATACACATTACACAGCGTGTTGTATATATTTTTACAGTGCCATAAAAATTGCAGACAAGGCTCATCACCCACATCTTTGCATACACCAAACGACAAACTAATCTTGTGTTAGAACGAACGAATATCAAAAATTGTGCCAACTTGGATATAGCCTCCCCCGTCCTGTTCCTGTCACCCCACAGCGTTGCTTTGTTTAGACACTGGTCTCCGATACATGACTTGTAGATAGAAAATAACGTATCCCTTAGGCTGTGGTTATATAATAATACGGATTCGCGGCAACACTGTCGCGATGTATAACACATACACTCAAATACCCACGGCCGTTATAAACACGTCGTTCACACAGCACTGGCATATCCGCGCGGTTTACATTGTCTCACGGAACACGTGCGGCGTATTTTCAACACCTGAATCTCTTAAGCTGCAAGCTTGTAGGTTTTATCTTTCGGCGACGTGACCAGAATCTGTGGGCTGAAGCTTCTTTGAGGAAAATTAAGTTCATATTTTTATTTTATCCGCACTTGTTTCTTAAAAATTGTTGGTGCAAAGTTTCTCTAAGGAAGCGAAAGTTTGTTTTGGTCTTGATGTCTATATAGCTTAACAAATTGTGATTTGTTGTTATTAGGGTGATGATAGCAGTATGAAGTGGTAGATCTAAGAACCGATACAGGTTGGAGTCATAAGTTGCTGGGATGGCGACCACGCACCGGAAAGCGCAGCGATGGTAGAATCCTATTAAACGAGTCGCAAGCATAAGCTGGATACTGCTGCAGCTGGAGCTGGAAGTGGAAGTCCAATAGTACAGTACAAGACACCTTATTCTAGCATTGGATGTCTATAGGCTAACGACACGTCGATGATGACAAATAATTGATAACGAGTCGTGAAGCTCTTGAAGAAGACATCGGGGGGGGCAACGTGGTCCTTAGGGCTTCCTGCTTGGACCTCGGCTTAGGAGTACGTTGGGAGTTGGGACGAGTGGGAGGTCGGTTGGAAAGTGGAAGGTCGATTGGATATAATCAGTGTAAAAAATCCAAGTAACATCACTTTGGGTAATGACCGAAGTAACCAAGCCGTCATTTGTACGAAACTATACTCAGGCAGCATCAACTCTGTGAAAATTAACCATAACAAATACAATGCCCATCTCACACGGTCCTACAACCACCTGCCTACATTTTTAACGCCTTCGCGAGCACGAAAGTAGCATGTTTACTTACAAACCAATTTGGGCCCAATTCCTTTTCGCTACGGACTTAAATTGTTTGCGTGTAACAAGCAACACGACGCGATGGGGGCTCGTGACTGTAATTAACATAATGGGTGGCGAGTAAATGTTTTACCACCTTGGCTTGTTGATATGAAAAAAAAGATGCACAGTTGAGCCAACATTTCGATAGGCTCGTATCTCATTGAGCAGCCTTAAGCCTGATGTTGTTTGAATGCAAAATGTGTTTTGTTCGTTTATCTCCACTAAAACCCAAAATATAATAATAGTACTCTAAAAGTAGGTAAGGTACTCGTAGGTAGTTATTTTGTCCTGCGTTTCTTTTTCGCGTTAGGACGCCATCAAGCTGTTGCTCGTGAAGCCGTTTTTTAACAAAATACCGAAAAGCTACGGCAGGAGAATACAACATTCTTAAGAAGAGTTATTGATATTTGTTATTGATGATTGTTAGGTATTCCCACTTTCTTCTTTCTTTCAATATAATTTCACTAAAATGTTCCAAAAGAATTGGCTACCTAATTGGTATTACTCGTAGAAAAAGTAACCATGGTTTTGACCGTATACATTCAAAATGACCAATTACACTTCCCATTTGCTTTAAGGACTTCGCAATTATAATTTTTTTTTTTGGGCATAACATTCATGCATGTTTGCTGCATGTCTGGTAGGTATGCTACGTTGTAGTACTATTAAAAAAGGTGAGGCTATGTTTCTTGGATTTAGTATATCAACGGTGGCGATTAAATGTTTTTCCACCTTTGCCTTTATCTTTTCTTATTCTGTGGCGTTTATAAAGTAGGACCCCGCCCCGGCGCGGTGCAGCAGCCTGGGGGTTTACTACCATCGCATAAAGCAGTCTTATTTCAAAATGACAGTTTTATCCCACGTACCTTGACTACTCTTACAATAAGGATCATAATTCTTAAACACGAACGGCAACAATATTAAAACAATACGGCTTTAAACGATGGTAGTATGCCCCATGTTACAGTAGTAACAAATGGTAATTACTACCACATTTTTCTACTACTCTACGCCCCTGCGCTAAGTTGACGGAGTTGATTGAAATAATTGCTAAAAGGAGCTTTTCTTTATTCTATTAAATTCGTAACTAAGTATACGGTTCTTTATACAAAACTTACTTGTATACGGTACTTCCCATAAGGTTCGAAACTCTAAAAACAATTTTTATATAATTTCAAAAATGTTACTATGAAACTAAACGGTCGTAAAAATCAGTTCCAATTTTATTAACATCACGAGTATTGAATGCTCAAAATAGGTGAACAAGGAATTATGCGTTACGAACTATTGTGGCTCGAAACTATAATATTACTATTGTAACAGCTCTTTTGTTGTACCTACAATCAGTAAATAAATAAATGATTATGAAATGAACATTGATGTGCTACGAAGAGGAATCTTTGAGTATCATTTCTACGGACAACCTGCCAAAGCTTTAACTTATGGATGTTTAAAGTAGGGTTATAACGGAACCTCGCCTCCGCCTCCGTAAGTGCGTAAATTTCAAGAAATCGTACCTCCGCTTCCGCGTCCGCCGTTTTGTTGCGGAGTTGTAACGGAGGTTTATATACGTTGACTTACAATGCGAGACGTACAAATCGAAGCAGGTGACGTCAGTTACACCATAACAACAAGCAAAAAGGCAACTGACCTTAGAAGATTCTTAAAAAAACATCGCATCCCATAGAAAATGGATGATGTGATTGGAGAAATCCATCTCCACCTCCGCCTCCGCCTCTGCTTCCGCTAAGAAAGCCTTATTTATAGAATTATATAATCCTTATTTTAAGAACGTCAAGGTACGTAACGTGACATCAAACTGACATTTTGAGTAATATTGCTTAAGTATTGCTTTAAGCCTCGGCAGTATGGCCCCTGTTCTTCATTCCATACTTCTAGTAAAGGCAAACGGGTTATAAAATATAGTGGGAACGCATTATCTTGTAGGTAATACACCCAGTGATCACATTAGCATTTTCCGCACGCTCGAAGCAAGGCTCACGAGTAACGTTACTAAATATGAATAAGATACGTAACTCGCGCGAATATAAAAGGGTTTTCAGATTTACGAACCCCCTAGGAAGATTGCGCTAATAAAGAATGAAACGGGGTTTTTTTACTTGAATTTGTTTTTATATTAACTTCCGACTCGGTGTTTTTATGAAGGACACGGAACGGTATTCTATTTATGTAAGACTATATGTACGAATGTATGACATTCGTATATATGTTTATGTGATGTATAATGAAATATTTTATTTTTACATATCTTCTTATACATATAAAAATGAAACCCGTTTTCCTTGGTCACGGCATCACGCGTGAATGGCTGGACCGATTTCACTAATTCTTTTTTTGTTGTATTTGTTATTATTAGGAGAAGGTTCTTACGGAAAAAAATATTAAGAAAATCTCTCAGAAATATTGAAAAATATACATTTAATTTTGCATACTAAGGCGATACGAAGTTCGCCGGGTCAGCTAGTTTATCATAGATTTAGTATTGGGTTCGCGCGGTCGTAAAGACCAATGCTAAATCTATGATATTTATATTTTACTAGATGACGTGCGCGAATTCGTCGCGGTCAAAAGCCAGACGCCAAAAATGAATACTAAGGGAGAATTTTACGGAATGCAGTCATCCATCCATCCATCCATCAGCCTGTATGCATCCACAGCTGGACATAGGCCTTTTCGAGAGCGCGCCACCAAGCACGGTCCTCCGCCTTCCTCATCCACCCGCTTCCTGCCACCTTCTTTAGGTCATCGGACCAGCGAGCTGGAGGTCGTCCTACACTGCGCTTACCAGTACGCGGTCTCCACTCTAGAACACGTCTACCCCAACGACCATCGGTTCTGCGACAGACATGGCCTGCCCATTGCCACTTCAGCTTGCTAATCCTCAGAGCTATGTTGGTCACTTTTGTTCTTCTACGAATTTCCTCGTTTCGGATTTTATCCCTGAGAGAGATTCCCAACATAGCCCGCTCCATAGCACGCTGAGCTACTTTTAATTTGTGGACGAGTACCCACGTTTCCGTCCCATACGACTCCGTCCGTGTGGCTTAAGCTTTTTGATTCCCGCGGGAACTCCTTAAGTTTCCGGGATAACAAGCATAACCTATGTCACTCTCCAGGTCCTCGACTATACCCATGCCAAAAATCACGTCGATCCGTTGCTCCGTTGCGACATGATTGAAGGGCAAACCAACAAACCAATACTTAAACCAACAAACCAACAAACATGGCATTGGCTGGAATCAGACTTGCTTGCAAATGGTGATGCAGTCTAAGGTGGAGCGCGCTTGCCTAGAAGATGCCTATTCACTCTTAATTTGAAGGTACCCATATTAAAAGAGGAGGGGAAAACTGTTGCTTTTTTATGCTAACAACGAACTTTAACTAATTTTAAACATTCAACTGTAAACATATTAAAGTTCTAAAAATGTGTGTATGAGTGACTATAAATCTGGTGAAACGTTGTTCCTGTATCAGCAGGATTCTGTTCCTTTCTGTAAGCTAAATAGAGGCCATATTGCCAACGCTTAAAGCAATACTAAAGCAATATTGCTCAAAATACAGTACAGACAGTAAAGCCTAGTTCGCATTATGCTAGTATTTTAGTCTAGTAGCGAGTTATTTAGTAGCTAAAATACTCGCTTCTGCACCAAAATCGTTCGCACTTCGTTCGAGTACAGTTTACAAGTGAGTGGTGTTTTGTAAGATGAACAGCCTATACATAAACTAATTAAGTTAATCATAACGACGATTTTAGAGGAGATAGATGAGGTTGATTAATAAAAGAAGCTATGTAAACGAAAATGGATCGATAGAAGGGATAAACTAGGAGCTACTAATCGTCTTCTGAAGGAATTAGTATTGGAAGATCCCAATGAATACTTCGATAGTTCGCGGTAACTAATGAACTCGACTAATTCGACAGGTTCAGACTTGTTTAGTTGGTCGGCCAGTGAGCACGTACGCGTGGTGGGAGGTGCTACTCGCCCGATAAAAATAGAATAAAATGGATCGGCTCGACTAAATTCCTTACTAAACTACTCGACTAAATTTTTGGTGTTCAGACACGTTTAGCCACTAAATTACTCGCTACTAGACTAAAATACTAGCATAGTGCGAACTAGACTTAAGATGTCACGTACCTTGACGTTCCTAAAATAAGGATTAAAATTCTCAAACGCGAAAGTCAATAATAATGAAACAATATGTCCTTTATGCGTAGGCAGTATGGCCCCTGAAAAAAATAACACAGTACCATGAAAACACTATACCCCCTTCATTATTATTAACATAGTTGAGGTTATGTTGAGAAAGTTTGAACATTTTGCGCCCGAAGCCATAACTAATTAACGAAATAACTACTTCCGCTCAAGAATTACCCAGATTTACCTACTATATTTACCCTGTTAAGGAAAGTTTATTTAAGGTGAAACTGTTTACATTTCGACTGAAACTTCACGGGTCAAAGACGGCTCTTGTTCGCTAGTACTGTTATGCCGATAGTTCAAAGATAACACAACTTTTTGTGATTGCTAAGTTTAATCTTTTGTTATCTACAAAGTAAGAACTTCAACTAAACAATAAATTATCCAGGTCAATAGGTGACTTATGATAGGTTTAAGGTTATGTACATTGCAAAGGGTACATTGCATTTAAAGTTTTCGAATTAAGTTCTTCTCGCGTATGATGATTTTATCGTTAGCTCACGGTAAAAACGTCCTATGCGTCCTGCAAACCGTTCTGTTGTGAACAAAGTACATAATTCAAAGAGTGATTAAGGTGCACATAATTACTATTATTACACGCCTCCAAGTAGTCCCTGTCAGAAAGAAAGAAAGAAGAAAGAAATAAAGCTTTATTCAGGGAAACAAGACAAAAAATAGACTTTATCAGATGAAAGAAAAAATGGCGAGATGAGACTTGATCCCCAAAATGGTCTTCACTCAGCATGTGCTATACCTGTTAGGATACAGCGCTGATCTTCCGTGAAGCCAGTATGCTTGGACGGCGCCAAATATATATAGGAACATATTCATAAATAATAATATTAATAAAGATTAATAAATAAAATCTGTTGGTATAGCCTAAGATACAATATACTATTAATATAATATTATAATTATTACATATTATGTATTTTTTATTATATAATACAATATACTATTATTATAATATTTTAGAATATGTCAAACAATTTTTTTCTTTTTTAAACTTAGAGAGTCACTGTCACTGTTTCCGTGAAATAATCCCCCAGAAGTAAAAAACAAAAGAGAACAATTGCACCGGCTCTAATAATTATTCCTCTTTAATACGGAAAATGGCGACTCCCGGAACATTTCTCGTCTGGACTCATTTTAATTAAAAGCGAAAACAAAGTAGCGGAACGCGTCTAAGGAAACGTTTTCACAAAAGAATAATTTCCGTCAAAACAACCGTATAAATGTAAGAGCGATTTATCATCAAATCGCTTAAAACCAATATTTTGTCTTACTCGGAGTGTAACGAACTGATAAAGCTTTATCAGGTCGTTACTGTCGTCGTCGTTATTCATTATTTTCATCACCATGGTCCAACCAGAGCTGTGACCATGGTGATGAAAATAATGAATGATATAATACTAAGCCTTACGCTACATTCACACAGTCGTCCGTTTTACAGGTTCGTTTTATCGTACACGTGTTTTTTCGGCGATGGCGTAAGTAGTTGTACGAACGAGTTTTCACACGCTGACGGTATTTCAGAGCCAGTAAAAAATACCAATCCGACAAAATTACAGCGGTACGTTTTACAGGTCCATTCTTATTCGGCGATGGCGTATGTAGCTGTAGGAGCGAGTTCACACACACGACAATAGTCCGCATCCACTAAACACAAGTCTCGACTAGGTATCGACGGATCCGTTAAAAACGATCCTGTAAATACGGACCTCCTGTGCGAATGTGCACTTATTTATAACTTTGGTTTGCTGGTGAATAGTTTTATACCGATTTCTGTCTTTCTGTCATCACAATTCGAAAGAGCAAGAATTAAATCATTATTTATATGGAGGTTGGAGGTAAGGAGAATCATCTCTTATGGGAAAAAAGTGTCCAGTGGTTGCTATAAATACCAGTTCAAAAACCTTCCACAGTGGCGCTGGTGTAGGCAAAGGGTATGGTATGAATGTAGCAATAGGCATGATGACAGTAACTAAGAATCAATGAAATTATGAATTTATCTAATGAAATAGGATTCATGGATTATAAAAAATGTATTTATTTTTCTATTTCGAGTGAGATTGCTATTTATTTGGATAAAATAAAATTATAAAATACAGCAATCCGCCATATTGGTTAAAACACCAAGAAGCGAATGACGTCACAATGGTTTGTTTTCGAGCTTTGACAATCACACTATTGCTTACTGCATACTGCACAGAGTACATTGGTAAAAATAATAGTGACGTCACAAAGTACGCCATGACAACGGGGAGCGTTTTGGCGTGAATTTTAAAATTTAAATTTCAAATGCCAATATTATCTACCAAACCTTATTTTTCTGCTGAAATAAGATATTTTTTCGAAATAGTAGATACTTAAGAACATAATCTGACCATTTTTCAAAATCAGTCATCATGCCTATTGTAGATGAAGTGAAGTATGCCGAGTTAAAAAATTTAATATGATTGTCAACTAAAGTACTTAGTTATTTATTAAAAATTTCAACAACTTACGTTGTACAAAATAATGATGAATGTTTTCTTTCCTTGTTTATTTCTCAAACCTACTCTAATAATATTTGGCGCTTCCTTTTTAATTTACCATGATGCTAATGTGGCGCCCCCAATTTAATGCATTTCGACGGACACATTTCATACACACAGCTGATTCTCCTTACCTCTACCCTCCATAATTATTTAAAAACAGCTGCTTTATCATAATTTATTAGTATAGCCCCACCACATTATCTGGCCCGGTAGACAAAATTGGACCTAATTTTTATGCCTGTTTAGTTTTTATTTTATTTTTCATACAAACTAACGTGGCTGTCACCGGGTCAGAAACGTTTTTGGGACTATACAAACATAACGCAATGTCAAGATTAATGAATAAAGCCTGTATCGCTTGAAAATCGTCTTTTACAAGTCATTTGTTATCGTAAAAGGATTTGGTTAAGTCGGTCGCGTGTAAGTCGACTTAGGGCGGACTCTGTGTGCTCAGGCAGAGTAGTCAAACTGTGCAATGTCAATAGCCATCAATAACAAGTGTCCGCAAGCCACCGAACTTGGCACCAACACCGCCGAGCGATAAATGATTATATTTACACTTCTAATATTGATCTGTTGTAACTTGTTAATAAATAGACTGCCCAGATTACAAGTAACACAAATATTTCATAGCAAAATCATGTTATCAACTGGATGATGCCCACGAATTCGTCGTTGTAAATTTATGTTCCTGAAAAGACCTGCGATTTTATGGGAAAAACATTTCTCGGGGATTAGGAATGCAACCTACCTCTGGGGGCATTAAATCCATATTGTTTTAATATTGTTAATGTTCGTGTTTTAGAATTATAATCCTTATATTAGATACGTCAAGGTACGTGACATAAATCTGTCAATTTGAAATAATACTGCTTTTCAATGAACAGATGGTCTGTGGAAGTGTAAAAGACAGATAGACAAACTTTCGCATTTATAATAATTATTATTCGTCTGGATATTTTTGATGGAGTGGTTAGCGGGCTTTGGCTTCGTATTTGGTTGGTATGGGGCTCGAATACCAAGCACAAACCCTTTAAGTTTTTTCAGTTCAGTGTATGAATTTCAAGCAATTAGAGATCCCTGGCTTTAACGTTGAATATATCAATCCTGGTAGTATTTTTGGGAGAGGTGTCAGAAATGTCCAAACTGAATAAAGGGCTGAATAAATTAGGGCTCTTAAAGTAACTTACCAGTAACTTACGTAACCAGAGTAAATAGCATATATAAAGTACTCGTTTCTTTGAAAAGATTGCAATTTATTTACGAATTGTAATAAAATAGAAAAAACAAGAGATAATAGAATCTAACACGATTTGATTCAAATATGTAGGCTCGTAGAGGCGATTTAAATCATTCGTATTGCAACTTTAGGTTACCGATATCGTCCTACAAAGCCGACTCAGTGTATGCTCAGGGCAGTCGTCAGTATGCTGCGTCAACAGTCATCAATAACAGCGCTGGGCAGTGTTGGCGCGCGACCAAACTGCCCCCAAGACAAACGGCCAATGAGTGATGACTCGACTCTTCTGATACTAGCAAGTTTTGCGAACTGAATCTGTATTGTATTTAGTAATTTTAAAGAATTTGTTCATGCCAGCGTATAGTTATTAATCTGTATTAGCTGTTACTATGCCGAATGGGAATCGAACCCGGGACCGACAACAGCGCTCAACACTGTGCCAGGGAGGTCGTTGAAAGATTCCTTGATTTACTCTTTTTTAAGTTTGTAATTCCCTTTTCCTCATTCGGACCGCTCTAACTAACGTTTTATTGTCTCCTTTGTGAGCAAAGCCGTCTGTGGCGCAGTGTTTTTACCAGACTAATGCCTTGTGTGTTTGGACAATGGAGCTAACCATGGCTTTTATTGCCCGGGTCTGTTGTCACGGCTTTGACAACCGGTTCCGTGTTTCGTCTCAACAATAGCGCACACGGCCGTGATAACGGAATTAGTACTACGTGGCCCATTAAATGTAGTTAAAGGACACTAATGTGCGATGGTACTTAAGTATTTATACATTTTTTTCAATAATTGGTTTATTTATTTATTTAAACAACTTTATAGCCAGAATAAAATAATAATAATATTTGATTCTATTACTGTTTTAACTTTCTCGCCGTTAAAATAATCCTAACTTGAACAATGGAGTCACAATTCAAAACTAGACAAGACTATAATCAAGTCTAAAGAGTTTCAATAAAAGCTCGGAGGCATTCGTTTTGAAGTTAAATAATCCGAGTCCCTTTCGACAAGTTGCGGGCTAACTCAATAAGGCTCCGTCGTCGTAAGTTTCCTTATTTCGTTACCGGACTCCGGGTTCGAGGCATTGATAATAGCGTCTTTATTGCACGGTATAAAATGATCAGATATCAGATACGTCACACTCACTCTCACGTCACAAAGTCACTATAGAAAAAAAGAAAAATCCTTAATGGAGGCTACTTCTGCGCACAAATAAATACTAGCATCCATATCCATACTAATATTAATAATAATGCGAAAGTATGTCTGCCTGTCTGCTACGCTTTCACGGCCCATCTATTCAACCGATTTTGATGAAATTTGGCACAGAGATAGATTACAGTCTATATATACTTATAACACAAATACTTTTTATCCCGGTAAATTAAAGAGTTACCGCGGGAATAAAAAAACTTAAACCACGCGGACTAAGTCGCGGGCACCATCTAGTGTAAAATAAATATGACACTCATGGTGTTTGTCCATCTAGAAAAGGTAAGTATATTTTTTTTAAATTGAAAGGTATATTTTTTTAAGATTGCGTTTGACGACAATCATGCTTAAAGCAAAGCAATTATGATGTCTAGGTTGGAACGTGCTTACCTAGAAGATGCCTATTCACTCTTGCCTTGAAGGTACTTAAGTTATACGCGGGAGGAAACACGTGCGCTGGGAGGGTATTCCTCACATTAGTGGTTCGTATCAGAAACGTCCACCAAAAAACTTTCGTGCGAGTAAATTGGACGTCGACGACATAAGGATGCCAACGCTGTTCTATTAAATTCAATTCAATTCAATTTATTTCAAACATGTAGGACATACAGGTGTCTCTTATGCTACGTCATGTTTTGACTCTACCACCGGTTCGGAATGCTTGCTATGCTATGCTTTGCGAAGTCATATATAACGCCAAGATAGGCGGAAGTATGCCTCTCTCATAGAGAGTTACATATTTGTTCCGTTTGCCGTGGAGACCCTGAGGCCGTGGAGTCTTAGTGCCAAAAATTTTTCACCACGGTTAATTGCCTCATCTGGTGACAGAAGGGATGGCTCATTTTTTGCGCAAAGGATCAGCCTGGCTATCCAGCGCGGAATTGCAGCCAGAATTCTTGCCACCATTCCACGCGGGCATGATTTATATAGTAATTAGGTTAGGTTAGCTAGCTTTAAATTAAATTGTATTGTTATCAATAAATGTTTTAAAAAAAACTTTAAAAAAAGACAGGGTGCAAATATTTAAATTTTCATGGTTAATTTCATGGCATTAATTTGCCCCGTCAAAGGTTACTAAAACCATTCCGTATATTGTTTCAAGTTACATACAACAAACAATTCTGGTGAACCTAAATAAACTTCACTATAGCTTTGTTTTGGTGTAAAGTCGTACAATATTGCGGGAAATTAAAATGGGGCCATACTGCCACTGCTTATAGGAATACTTAAGGTCCTGTGTAGCGTAAAAGGGGGTTTTTAAAAGCAGTGTATCCATCAAATGGCGACATCATGTATGCTTGTAAAAATAATGTGCTGTTTTCAAGACCTTTGAGCAGCCATTGACGCATCTCAAAACACAATTTAAAAAAATCTCTGCATTGAAATTTATTTTAAACATACCTTTTATTTTACCTTTAAAAGCAATTTTTCTCCTTATCGAAACCAATAATTAGCTCTAGAAATATAAGATAAAGTTCATATTTCTAAATCAAACACATTTGTCGGTTTCATTTGTATTGAAAAGTAAATATTAATTTTTTTACAAATTATTTCATACATTTTTTGCGATATGCGCTTGCTCGATTTCACCCCCGCGCGCCTGTGTTTTTCATCTCGTGAGCTCACAGCGCCTTAAGCAATATTACTCAAAATTACAGTTTTATGTCACGTACCTTGACGTTCATAAAATAAGGATTATAATTCTAAAACACGAAAGTCAACAATAATGAACCAATATTGCTTTAAGCTTTGGCAGTATGGCCCCTGGTGAACCTATTTAAACTTCACTTTAGCTTTGTTTAGGGTAAAGTGGTACAATTATGTGGGAAATCAAACTGTAACTGCGATTGTAAAGTAAAACTTTAAAATTTTACTCGCGTTAAATACTTATTTATAATATTTACTTAGATTATTTACACGACTAGATATAGTATGTAACGCACGAAAACGTCCTCAAAATCCTCTACTATATTTGGTAGACGACTCTCTCGCCTACTTCAGTAGCACTTGACGCGCTACGCAGTGAACGGCTCCCGCAAAATAATTAAATATGCCGGTTTGTGCGGTTAAACTGTGCCACAATTATCCGTCAAAGCTTAATACGAAGTCCAAGATCTCATATCATCAGTAAGTTTTTATATTTGCTTAAGATTTTTTAAGAAAACACGATTTTTAATTTCGATGTTTTTTAGGTACGACGAACTGACCGGTGTTGCCAGCTAAGTATTGTGGTATTTTGCACATTATTGTGCAAAATAAATAATTTTGTTGTATGATACACGTTGACGTGTGTGAACATTAATAATATCACATTATCACACTAATGTGTGTGTGTGTGTGTGTGTGTGTGTGTGTATCTGTTTGTTCCTCTTTCACGCAAAAACTACTGGACCGATTTGTCTGAAATTTGGAATAGAGATAGATTATACCCTGGATTAAAACACAGGCTACTTTTTATCCCATAAAAATTACATAGTTCCCGCGGGAATCAAAAAAACCTAAATTCACGCGGACGTTGTCGCGGGCATCATCTAGTTATTAATAAAATCAATTTGTTGCCAATAATAAAATATGTTTAAAAAATAATTATTCTAAATAATTATGATTGTTATTAGAAATTATATAAATATAAAAACTAAAATAAATTTTCTAATCAGTTATTAATTAATACTTAATTTAGATTTCCAACGGATCCATCATCGTCAGACCCTGGATATCATCTGCGAACAGAGTACTTGTCAACACGAATCAAACGAGCCCAAACTCGATAGAGTTACGCAGTTTCATTGCAGAGTTCCGTTAAGCACCTTTCAGCGCCCTCGTCAGACCCTGGATATCATCTGCGGCCAGAGAGCTTGTCAAGAGTTCACTTGAATCTCCAAGAGATATCACGAGAAAACGGGTAGACAAATTTTTAAGATTAATAATAAATTGTATTTAAATTATATTTTGAGTTTTATTTTGATAAATTAAAAAATCACCACTGGAAATAAAAAATAGCAAATTTTATAATATGATTACATGGTTATGATTGACATTTACAATAATATATGTACATAGTCTTCCAAGAATATCGATTTTGAAGGATTTTGAATTCATTGTTCTGCTCGGAACCTAGAAACCGATTGCAGCGCCACCTACCGGTTCCAATTGTAGATAACTATCTTGGGACACCAATAAGCACACACTAAAAAATCCATCAGAATCAGTCCAGCCGATATTTAGATAATGAAATAAATAAATAATTAATATTCAATAATAAAGTAATTACCTACTGATTAAGGTATTTTCCTTGTAAACTATTGATTTACATTAAACAAACAGTTTTACAAACGCATAGAATAAATATAATCATTAAAAACATAATTTTATCCTACACCTTATTTCGAATTGATTTATCTACAAAATTGTGCAAACTTTTACGTTGCTGGTATCCCTAGGTTGAAGCTACGTCATGACCCCGCCCCCCGCTACACTCACACGACGTGGCGGGGCCGGTTTATCGCGCATTGTTTGTTTGCGTTACTCCTTCTAGACGTGTAAGAATTCATTGAATATTTATTTATTTAATAGTTATTTTAAGTTACTCAAGAGAGGTGAGTGGGCCTAGTAGTAGACTCAAGTCGGTAACAGGATGACTTAATTTGGTGGTTATAGGGAACTTTTCAATTATATGCACTAATCTATACTAATATTATAAATGCGAAAGTTTGGATGGATGGATGGATGTTTGTTAATCAATCACGCCAGAACGGCTGAACGGATCTGGATGAATTTTGGCACGAGATAGATTATAGTCTGGAATAACACATAGGCTCCTTTTTATCTCGGAAAATTAATGAGTTCCCGTCGGAACGAAAAACCTCCATCCACGCGGACGAAGTCGCGAGCATCATCTAGTCCAATCTAAGGCCAAGAAAACCCCTACTACTTATTGCTATTAATGGAAAAAGATCACGACCCTCAGCACTAAGGAATACGACGGAAGGAAGTTACTGTTAACGAAATAGGCATACTTTAAACTTGATACACAAAAAACTGTTATCAACAATTCAAGTAGACGTTTTATAGATCGCCAGCACTCAAGGCACAATCGGTCACAGCAATCTGAGAAGTGAGATACGAGTAGTTAGCGTACGCAGCTCAAATGTTACCGCAGTCTACTTTCTAGCTGATAATAAAGCGCTGCGCGGGAAAGTAACGACTCTCGTATGTAATTTTCAACAGCGCTATAATAGCGCTTGGCGGGGCAAACATATGCATTTGTGGGTAAATTTACGACATTCTACTAGAAGTCTACAATTCTCAAACACGTTGTGCTGGACATACCTACACGAGAGCATAGTGAGTGCGAAATTCATAATCATAATATTTATTTGCTGATTGCAGGTTATTGAAAGTTCTTACATTGAAAGTTCTTACAACAGAGTTATAGTATCAAGCCACAATCTACCAATCTATTATGGTGTGCAAATTAACACACAATACAATTATTCATAAGTACTTAATAAATTTTATCTACTCCAGCATCGAAAAGTTCCAATTTGAATTTGACAACTATATCGAATTGAACCCTCTTTCGTGTTTGCTTCTCATAACGATACAGTTCGTTGTATGGGACCTGTATCGTTATGAGTCGTAGCTGTATCGATATGGTTATCTTCATAAATAGGATAACCACAGAGTTCTTACTATGTAGAGGAGCCATACCTACATCATGGCGGATGGTGGCACCCGTCATTGAATATGTACATATTATATATTTCATCTCCACCTACTCTATACTCTATGTACCCAACCCACTCTATGGTTGGTACTGCAACTCTTACTGCCAATATTTAAAAAAAAAATTAGAAAAATTACGCGGTAAACTTGTGAAATTTGTATTGATTTGACTTTTTTATTAATTTACAAAGTAAAAAATTATAAAGACGTCCTTGTCGTAGATAAAATCTTGTATGCAACTGTACGTAATTAGTCATTTTAATTCTCGTACTATCCTATATTGATACTCGGCAAGCCTCGTATCAAAAAACAGCACTCGAATTAAAATGACCCTCATTACGATACAGTTGCATAAATAGCTATAATACAATTTACCACAATAATTTAGTGTGGTAATAATTAATTGTTTAGAATTGATGTTTAAACACATGAAAACTACGTGCAATTAAAAACAAAACCTAAATGTTAGCGACGCGAGTGTTTGTTTATTTCGACTAGACGCTAAAAAGTATGAAGAAGTTTCGAATTAAAAAAAATGCGGGTGTAGCAATATAGCGTGTATTTATATGTGTATTCATCGTAAGTGAACTTAATAAAGAAAACAAAATATATTAGTGTTGTGAAGAGATTTTACTACAAGTAAATAATGCTTCATTTCTCACTAAAAACCTGTGATAAAGTACCCAGAACAGTTATCAGCGATACAAGTAGACGTTTTATAAATCGCCAGCACTCAAGGCACAATCAGTCACAGCAATCTGCAATGAGATACGAGTAGTTAGCGCACTACCGACGCTATCTCAAGCGAATGTAGTACGTTCCTCAAATGTTACCGCAGCCTACTTTTCAGCTAATAATAAAGCGCTGCGCTGGAAAGTAACGACTCTCGTATGTAATTTTCAATAGCGCTATAATAGCGCTTGGCGGGGCAAACATATTACGGGTTAGTGGCCAGCTGGACTGTTTGAAGTTGCGTGTTGAGGACTGAAGTCAATTTGATCAAGGAAAAGGCTATCGATTTTTTAATCAGTGCAGGCTATGATTTGTTTATTGTAGATTAGATAGGTTCATTGTGGTTTAAAATATGATCGTCGACTGTTAAGTAAGTCGCATTGAGTTTTGATTTTAGTAGTGGTAGTTGAGAGGAAAAACTAAGTAATTTGATTTTTATTTCAGTTTTGGTACCTACTCTAAATCCAATTGTACGATAATGGCGCTATTATAATAAATTTTTCCTTACTTTATTTCTAAATAGTGGGGTACAAGTGGATTGGATAGGTGGTATAAAACGAAGAGTTTTAAAATTTAGAACTGCGTTCAAAGATTTTCTGTGGTGAGATACCTAGGTGGTCGATATTTTTTTAACTTTAGCAATATGTTTACATTAATTAGGTACCTACCTTAGGTATAGATAGATATTTCTTTTTTAAACCAAAAAAGTTAATGAACCTTACCTTTGACATACAAGGACGTTGGTTTGGAGAACTCGGTGCCGATGGCGTTCTCGGCGACGCACTCGAACTTCCCTTGATCTTCCTCCTCGCTCTTCACTATTTGTAGTGTACCTGAGGAATGAAACAACAGTATTATTCATATTTCCCTCCTAAAAACTTTGATGAGCTTTCTGGAGAATAAACAAAAGTTTCTTAGGCTTATTCTGTTTTGGTATGATTTAGGTTTGAAAGCCTTAATTCTGGCCTCGTGTTAGGCTAAGGTAGAGTAGCTTCTATACTAATAAGCTTCTATACTAAAATAATAGCTTTTGAACTAAGAATCTGTAAAAATTACGATCGAAGAAATCATACAAAATGGCTGTTCCAAAGTAGCATTGTTGCAAAGTAGCTATTTGGCTCTTGGTGGGTGTGGTTCACCGGCCGACTATGTGCTCGAAGACAATGTAACTGCTAAAACACAGAGCTGAATAGTGTTTAGAGTGTACAATGTACCTACATCAAATACTTTAAAAGTTTTCCTTCTTATTTTATAACTTTTTGGTATAAAATAAATTAAAAAAAAGGGTTTTTTTGTTGAATAATATGACTTTTTGAAAAGTCGTAGAACTATTATCTTCAAGTAATATTTTATGAAGTTAGTCTTATGAGGTCATTATTATGTATTTTGAAAGTAACCTTCATTTAAATTTAGCATCACATTCGCAGATTTCAATCCTTTTCCCGTTTAGCGTATGAGCTTTTGAATTTTAAACACAAATAAAGTGAACAAAACTTCATACAGCCTGATAACAATAGTCGCAAAGTTGAAATTTTGCATACAGCATTAAACTTTCAAACTAATGTGTTGGTAAAACGTAAAATGGAAGGAAGCATTGGCGTACCGCTGCGACCCGTACAAACACATAACATTATGATGTTGTGTAGCTATAATATGAAGAGATACTAATGACGATATTGGTTGTATGTATGCAGGTACATTTCTCGCCATTACTTTAGTAAATTTGAAAACATACTCTTTTTTAACTACTAATACTCTTTTTTGTTTAATTGCTTTTTTAATTCCTCAAGGAACTCTTAGATTTTCCGGGATAATAGCTTATGTCACTCTACAGGCCTTCAACTATATCCATGCAAAGAATCTCGTCGATCCATTGCTCCGTTGCAGCGTGATTGAAGGACAAACCAATAAACAAACATACTTTCGCATCCATACTTACTTAAAATTATAAATGCGAAAGTGTGTCTGTCTGCTACGCTTTCGCGGTCCAGCTATTCAACCGATTTTGATAAAATTTGGTACAGAGATAGGTTGAAGGGGATGGACATTGGCTTTTTATCCCGGCAAATCCAAGAGTTCCAAAAATAAACTTAATCCACACGGACGAAGTCGCAGGCATCATCTAGTTAATAATATAAGTATGAAGTATGGATTTATTTTTCCAAATCAGTAATCGAAATACTAGTCCCAATAGACTATCGATTTGGAATTATTAGCTTTTATAATGTTGCGAAATAGATCACCCCCGGCCATTTGCTAGCTCGGTATAAAATAAATATAATCGTGTTCAGTGAATTCAATGAAGCCTCGCGTGCCCGTTTAAGCTGAAAGGTGAACCGTGCAGTTGTGTAACTTGTTAATAGTTTTCAAAACTTAACATATATTGTTAATAGTTTTCAAAACTTAACATATACTTACAATAAACTATGGTAGTTTATTACCATGCTAACAGTTGAGCGAAAATATTTCATCCATATCCAGTATCCATCCATACTTTCATACCAACATTATAGCCGATTTTTGATGAACTGGCGCAGTCAATTTGGGAATTTATAATTTCTGAATTTTCCCTGGTCTGGCCTGGTGGGAGGCTTCGGCCGTGGCTAGTTACCACTCTACCGGCAAGAAGTGCCGCCAAGCGATTTAGTGTTCCAGTACGTTCCAGTACGAAACCGAATTGGAGTATAGGTTTAACATAACTGCCACGCCCCTAACAGGTTAGCCCGCTACTATATTAGACTGCATCATCACTTATCGTCAGGTGAGATCGCAGTCAAGGGCTAACTTGTAGTGGATTAAAAAAACTAGATGTAACAGAATTGATAGTGTTTAACACTGATTTAAAGTGTAAACGGAATAGCGACGTTGCCAATTTTACTGTTGACGCGTATTCAAATTGTTGTCATTCATTGTTCATTGTCAAAATGAACCTAAGGTGAAAGCACCGATGGTTGCAATTGTTTTAAGAAAAACATGGCCAATGTTGTGTCAGTGTGTGTAAAGTCCAATAAAGTGTGAAGATCGCGTTGTCACACCGTGCCATTTTTTAGGGCAAGTACCCATTAGGGTTACAGGTAAAAACACTTATTAACAGAAATAAAGAGTTACAGATTGATTGGGGTTACAGTATCGCTTCTGTTTCTGTTATAAGTGTTTTTGTTCTCAGTTTCAAAAAACAGTGTTTAAAACACTTATTTCGGTTACTGTTTCAGTTCTTAGAGGGTTCGGTACTTTGAGAAGTCTTGAAGGTAAAAAAAAGTAGTTGGAGTCTCGGAGCGGGCCGGACGAAGGGAATGCAATTACCGTGAAGCGGACATTCGTTGTTCCAGCAAATAAGACAAATTGACGGATTTCGTGCTTCTTTTTGTCATTATAACATGTAAAAGCGATTTATTAAATTAAAGAACTTTCGTTAACTCATAGTAATATTATAAATGGGACAGTGTGTCTGTCTGCAACACTCTAACGGCCAGTCCGTTCAAACGATCATGACGAGATCAACCAAAGATTGGTTGCATCTCGGGGCAGGAAAAGGCAAATTTTTATCCCCTTTAATACAAAGAGTCCTCACGAGCTATCTGAAAAATCAAAATCCAAGCGGACAAAGTCTTGGGCAGTGTTGAGTTAACTATAATTAGTTCTTGTTCATAATGATTAAATAAATAAATGAACTTTTATTTCACAAACTTACAAATGTGGCTTAGTAACTAAGGGCACAACAAAATTGAGATGCAATGGCTTGTATAAATATACACACAGATTGATGCGCAGACCCTGCACTAAGATAAAACTTGTATTACAGAAGTCTGCATACCCTTCAGAGGAACAAATCTAGCCAAAGATTTGCATAGGGAAAATAAAATAAAATAATTTATATTTATGTATATCTATTGTAACACTTGATTGGCAGATGCTTTCAGGTTATCGTACTGTAATTTGCTACATCTATGATCTATTACTTGGCAATACATCTACTACATGAGTTACTAAAATTCTACATCAATGGTGTCGGTATTATTATTGTATTATATATATACTTATTCGGTGGTAGGCGTTAGTGGTTGCGCATCAGTTCATACTATTGCAACCACTATCGTTCTATATATCTAATATTTGGTATTTATGTATGTATATGTATGAATCTATTATTTTTATAAAATAAAAAAATTAAAATAGGTACGAATAACAATAATAATTATATTGTAATGGTATTTATTGCTGTAATTTAATAATAATTTATTGAAATAAACATGGTTCAACCGTTTTAAAATCGGTCCCTACGAAAAGGGCTTCATTATAAATGATAAATGATTTTATTTAATTCACATAGGACAACTTGTGTCACTTATGATACGTCAAGACTCTACCACCGGTTTGGAAAGATGATTCTACCGAAAAAAGCCGGCAAGAAACTCAGCAGTTGCTCTTTTTAAAAAGAAAGAGGGCACAATATTTTAAGCAATACAATACATACATAACATTACAAGTATTACACTGAATTGTGGGTCACTGGATGCGAGGCCGGTTGCTTCCATGCAACTTTGTCGTTAATAAAAACGTCGATAGTATAACTACCTCGGCTTAACAAATGCTGTTTGACACAGTCTTTAAATTTATGTAATGGCAAATCTAGAAACTCTTTTGGAACCATGTTATTGCATGTAATATGATAATGTATTATTATTAATATCTTTTGTTGTCGTTGTAAACTGATAGACGTCCATTAGGGACACCTAATGGAGGTAGACAATGGACAAAGGTCTCTTTTAGGGACTTCCACATGCCGCGGTTTTGCGGCACCTGTACGCCTGTCTAACTAGTCGTCTGCCAATGCTGCGCTTTATGGTGGTAGGTTTAGTCTAATTTGAAGTTATAATTATTAAGTGAACATGCACCTAAATCATTATTTAGAATAGGTATTATATTATGTATAAAGTTAACAAGCATGTTCCAAGAGTACAACTGGTTCCCTAACTTTAGAGCAACTTTCAAACTCCGTGTCAAATTGAAAGTTTATCGAATCTCTATGTGCATCTGCAACATTTTGTACAGATAAAGATTGTGCACGAACTTAACTATGTTTTAGTACTCTGTTGTATATAGTCATGGCGAAAACGCCCTGAGGCGCGGGATATATACAAGAGGCGATGACGGCGGGCGCGCCGCCGCCTCTATCATATTTCATACAAAATGTATGCAAGTGACGGGTCGCCTGGTATACAGAGTACAGACTACAGAGGCGGCGAGGCGCGGACGCCGCCGCTTGGACGCCGCTTTCATACTTCGAAAGCCACACCGCCGCCGCACCTGGCTTGCTTTTCTTTTTTTTGCCTTGCCTTTTTTTTTGGATGAGAGTGAGAAATTTCTTTTATTAACTTGTTACTCATTATTAATATTTATATATTTATATTATTACATTATCTTATATAATATAAATCGGTGCCCGTAACACAGGTTTATCTAGTACGGGTGCTAAAGCACTCCCTCTGACCTCGAAAAACTTTATTGTTCATCTTTTCGATTGCATTGTATTGCTTTGTATAATCTCAGGTTGTAAGGGAATTTATTAAGGATTAATCACACTTAAATAAATAAAAAAATTATAGCACAGTTGGCTTTCCTAAGTGCAAGAATGGATCGAAGATGCCTAGATGAAAGTTCGTAACACGCGTTAATTATGGCAAATAGTTTACGTCCGAGGGCGTCCCTTTCAATAGAAAGGTTCCGAACAGTGAACACGTGTCTTGTTTCCATACACTGGATTCAATATGGGTCTATCGATAGAGCAGACGTGTTCCGGAAATCGATAAGAACTTCCCAAAAAATCGCCAAAGAGGTTGCCCCTTTTGACTAACTTACAAACAAAATAAAAAAGGAACGAGCCGAATGTTCTCATAACAATTTTATGAGAATTTTGTTTTTGGTGAGTATAGTGAGAGAATAGGTAACCATTGCCGATATGAACTATTTTTAATATTGCTAGATATAAAAGTTGCCTCTAGGATGCAAACTATCTCATTGCGAACGACAAACATAATTTCGCATTTACATAAAAATTGACTTAAAAATTTGTTGAGGCTTCTCGAATGTGAATGTTCTAGGCGTATCTCTTAAGAGTTCCAATACATATTTCATCCTAATGTGGATTTATGGAGACAGTTGATATCATTATCCACTTATTAACTGATAATGGCACCAATGGCATGGCCCACAATCATACTAATATTATAAATGCGAAAGTCAGTTTGTTTGTTGGTTTGTTGGTTTGTTGGTTTGTTGGTTTGTCCTTCAATCACGCTGCAACGGAGCAACGGATCGACGTGATTTTTGGCATGGATATAGTTGAGGACCTGGAGAGTGACATAGGCTACTTTTTATCCCGGAAAATTGAGGAGTTCCCCCGGGAATCCAAAAAACTTATTCCACGCGGACGAAGTCGCGGGCATCAGCTAGTACTGTATAAGGCTTATATGCCACAGTGTAGGACAAAACACGTCAACAGATCAGCGGGGGGCGTAATTAAAAGAAAAATAAGTGCTATTCATAAACGTCCAGCGGAATAGCCGGGCCGCGGCGGCATTATGTGCCACCAGCTAGCCCTGACCCCTGTTTGTTCTTGGACACCAACAATGTTGTTAGTACTTTGCGCTAGGGTTGACAATAGGTATACAAATAAAAAATACCCCTAACAAGTTGCGGGTAAACTTAGACATGCATTATCGCTTACCACCAGATGAAATTGTAGTCAAGGGCTAACTTGTAGTGGAAAAGTACCGAAATATCGATAAATAGTCGGCAGCACTTCGATAAATGATTGCGGGGTAGAAAGACAAAAAGACGGAAAAGATGAGTCGCGTCAAAATAAATTTTACATTAAATTAAATTATAATTATTTTCTTGAATAAAATCAGGCGTTACTTTGCGAAGTCCATAATAATCCATAGGTAATTTTCCTACATGTTTAGAAGCGGTACTTTGTACCATATAGATTTCTCTGTTTTAGTGAATTAAGTTTTTTGTTTTTTGGTTATCTTTATCTTGTGCTTATCAATAAATATTGATTTCAGTATGAACCTTTATTGACGCAAATTGATTAACAGAACATTTTTATGTTTCATCGGGACCGACATTGGAAGTGTGTAGAGATCAGATATAAATAAAACAAATCCATACCATCTGACAACCCTAACCTCGGCGTTCGCGCGGGTCATAGTTATGTGGTCAAAGACGCTTTATCATGGAGGCCCGTTTAATCTGGCTCTTAGGTCGGGACGGGAGGTGAGGTTTACTTTACGCCAACGCGGTTGATTTAAGTGGTCACAGGATATAACAGTGGACACTTATGAGCTACTAACGTCTGCAATGAGTAGTGTAATGATTATTGCGTTCAGTGACTCATTGCTTAAGACGTCATCCGTCACTCGGAGATCATTAAAGGGCTATGTGGATGGGATCCGTGTAAATCCTTGGAGTTAGCCGGATTTTCTTGTATTGTTGTCGAGTTGAAGGGAGCCAAGTATATTAGTAGGCATATAATTTATCAGTTCTTTATCATATGCTGTTAAGGCTTCATCATATGCATATATGATATTAATTATTTAAATTATTAATTATTTATTTAAATGCGAAAGTTTGGATGTATGGATGTATAAGATGTACGGATGGATGTTTGTTACTCAATCACGCCCCAACGACTGAACCGATCTGGATGAAATTTGGCACAGAGATAGAATATAGTCTGGAATAGCACATAGGCTCCTTTTTATCCCGCAAAATTAAGCAGTTCCCGCGGGATCCACAAACCTCAATCCACGCGGACGTAGTCGCGGGCATCACCTAGTATCACATAGTATATGCATATTATGATGCAGAAGCATTATTAAAACGAACAGAACCTCAAAAATAAGAGGTGCGTGGCCGGGGATCGAGCCTTGAATAGAATGTCGAAAGTCTAAACTACATGGCTAACACCACTTACAGAGTTATCCAGGTTTATCAGTTAATTGATACAAAACTTAAAGAATCATTTTCATTGGTCAATTTGAACGAAATTTGGGGTGCGAGCGGATAAATATTTTTTTAATTTTTATTTATTTAGTACCAAAAAGTTATAAAATAAGAAGAAAAACAGATACATAGTGGACAAGGAAGCACTTATCTCTATAAGAGATCTCTACCAGTGACCCTTATCAGTGAGCAAGGTTGTGGAGGAAGAATAGGTACAACAAGATATTATGATGAAACGAGAAATTATACCATAAAATTACATATAAACACACAATATATATACATACTAATGACATAAATTATATATATGTCACCATAAGATTGTAAACACCGTTAGATTATAATATAACGTTTTTTATCTCGATAGATTATAAACTGTCGACAGATTGTGAACCGTAACATACTGCTTACAATTTACGCGTTATTTTTCGGTAAATTGTAATATAATAGGTATATTAACCCGATAGAACCTAAGTGCCCGGCCTGTGGCCGGGCACTACCTGAATATTCATGTTAAACCCTAACCTATAGTTCGCGCGCGAGTTGAATGCAGAGTAAATGTATGGTGACACTTACATTTACTCTGCATTCAACTCGCGCGCGAACTGTACAAGAAAGAGATAAGAAAACGTAAAAACAATAAATATTTCATAAATTAATACTCAGAACATTGAACGGTTCACAATCTTTCGACAGTTTATAATCTAGCGGGATAGAAACCGTTAGATTATAATCTAACGGATTTTACAATCTTACGGCGACATATATATACAAAAATAATTATACAGAACAGGGATAGAGAATGAATGTGGAGTGCAGAAAGTAACCTCAGCCCTCCCTATTACGATAAAATGAGCTGTGATGAGCGCGATTACCTCTGATTGGACAATAATCTCTCTCTATTGACCGTCACATACACACACACACACTCTCTCAGATTCTCCTAATAGCTTTTCTGTATGAAGCCTGCAGTTAAGGTAGGTAAATACGTTTCAAATTATTCTAAAGAAAGTATATAATATATATGTCACCGTAAGATTGTAAAAACCGTTAGATTGTAATCTAAATTGCGATATTGTAAACTGTCGAAAGATTGTGAACCGTTCAATGTTCTGAGTGTCAATTTTTGAAATATTCATTGTATTAACGTTTTCTTGTCTCTTTCTTGTAGGTTAGGTTAAGGTTCGACATAAATAATCAGATACTTAGGTTTTATCGGGTTAATATACCTAACAGATTAGAATCTTTCGACAGTTTACAATATCGCTAGTTAGATTATAATCTAACGGTTTTTACAATTTTACGGTGGCATATATATGTATCTTACTAATATTATAAATGCGAATGTTTGGATGTATGGATGTTTATTACTCAATCGCGCTCCAACGGCTGGAGGGATCTGGCTGAAATTTGGCACAGAGATAGATTATAGTCTGGAATAGCACATAGGCTACTTTGTATCCCGGAAAATTAAAGAGTTCCCTCGGGAACCAACAAACCTCAAACCACGCAGACGAAGTCGCGGGCATTCGCTAGTCTCTATATAATTTGGAATATTTTTTGTAAATGTGAGTTAAGATTCGATGGAATGTTACAATTACTTGATAACAGGGTATAAAAGGTCTTCACCCTATATATTTCAGTCACACAACTCGCAAGTTCATAGCGAGCTGTCTATAGTTGGAAATTGAATAAGACGTGTTTGGAACACGTATCCTGTTCGCTTGTTCCTGCACGGTATTCAGTATGCTCTTATCGATGGGATGGACGTGCGCCGGAACTCTACGGAACTTTTGAAATACTGTGAAAGGGAAAAAGTAGCAAGTTGTAAACAACGTCCGGGACGGACACAAAGGGAATGTGATTACGAGTTAACGGACACTCCAAGTTTCGAGAGGGGAAGGAATCCTTATCTAGTAGTTTATTTTTATTATTTGGTACCTGTTAGGTCAGAAATCTTCTTTCAAATTAATTTGATTTCTGTCATGATTCATAACTTAAGATAATACAAACGGTATCTGCTGTCTTCAATAGTTGAACCCAGGAGCAGTCAGGAGTTCACTTACATGGAAATGATATTCATACGCGAAGATCAGAGGTGCAATCATGTAAGGATTGCCGATGAAATCGTTAAAGTTCGCCTTCAAAGTAAAATAAACCATAATTACATTGAATAGAGAGCTCAGATAGCGTATATCCATTCTCATACGTTTAGGGTATCGTACATACCCCAATGGCCCAATTGTTTAAGCAAATCGTAATCATTTTACAGCTTAAAACGTATTACTCGAACTTTTTAGGCGGTTCATACATGCTTTTTGACGTGCAGGCATCTATGAACTTGAATGGTCGAATTATCCGCACAGTAAACAGATACAACCAGTATGGAAACTACCTAGAAACGTTCGAAACAGCTCACTCACACAAACGTGCGCATCGAACCGGCGATGACGCGGCACTCACTACTGACGGCACTGCGACGAGCGCTTGGGGTCTTGTCGATGCGCACGTTTGTGTGAGTGAGCCTGTTTCGACCGTTTCTAGGTAGGTAGTTTCCATACTGGTTGCGTCTGTTTACTGTGTTATCCGTTTGACAAACGATTACGATTGCGATTTCCGTACACAATCGGGTGGCTGAATAAAATATAAAAGCGAAAGGTCACTCATTCATCACGAGATCTCAGGAACTATAAAACATATTAACTATTATAAACACAGGACTTGAAATTTGGAAGGTAGGTTCCTTTTATGGTGTAGACGTCAGCTAAGAAACGGTTTTGAGAAAATTCACCCCTAAGGGGTTGAAATGGGGTTTGGAAGTGTGTATGTAAGTCCTTTGTTATTGAAGTTAAAGACATGAAAATTGGCGTAATGGGGGTTGAAAGGTTGCATGAAGGTTCTAAGTTTTTGAAGATAGCGACTTGAAAATCGGGATTTAGGTTATTAGATTTAAATAATAATAACCTATATAAGCCATTTTACGAAAAACCACCCCACAAAGGGTGAAATGGGGGTTGAAAATTTATGAAAGCCCTGTTTTTGTAGAAAGAGGCATGAAAATTCAGCATTACGGTTATAAGTTTTAAATAATAAAAACCTGCATAAGGTATATAAAGCCTCTTTAGATAGACTTTTTGCAGCAGGAAAATTTCATAATCTCATAGGAAATCAGAAATTGTACGCGGACGAAGTCGCGGGCAACCGCTAGTAGTCAATAAAATAATCATAGAAATAGGTACTAAAATTCTACACAAATGAAAATAATAGAACGTATTACGTCTATGTGTTGATACTACGTCGTGTCAACCGACGTTAACTGCTGGTCGAAGACCCCCTGCATGGATCTCCGCAGGAGATTGTCATAATATATGACTATTACTTTAACAGTTTTAAGAGAACAGTTCTTTCATAATGTACTGGAAGCACCCCTACAGCCGATACTTTGTGAAAGCATAATAAACTTAAATTAAATGACTTAAAATCCGTTGTTTCGATGATCATTCGATGCTCGAAATCTATCAATGTTTTTTCACGAGATGTGAAAACTACTATTAAGGGTAAAGGTAAATAAGAGAGTATTTTCCGCAGTAGTTTTGTACACTATTTCATTCGGGGTTAATATCGCGAAGGTGGTATAAAAATATGGGAGCTCGAGTCTCTAGGGGCGCGGAAATTTATGGGTATCAATCCGACGTGGGATGATGAATTGAAATATAATGTGCGAAAAATATGACTACCCTTGAATAATATATACTCTGACTGACGCAGGAAAAGAGATTGTGTGATAGAATGTTGTTTTGTTTAAGGTTTTATCTTCCGACACGGTTTTACGACCTCCCTGCAGTCATTGTGATCGCGGGTTTAGTCCCTGGTAGGGTCAATTTGGGAATTTATAATTTCTAAATTATCTCTGGTCTGGTCAGCAGCTTCGACCGTCCTAATTAGTAGAAGTAATACAGCTGAAGGTAGAAATATGTCTCTTCACTCTTGATTTGTAATCAAGAGTGAAGAGACATATTTCTATATGATATGTAGACGGCACCTGATGATAATTGTGATGATGAAGACGCAGACGCTCAACATGAGCGGTACGATAGTAAATTGGTGAGGGAGGAACAAGATCAAAAAGTTCAACAAACTTCAAGAAAGTTTCATGTCGATGGCTAGTTCAGAATCGGCGTAAAATGGTTTGTGAGTGAGTGAGTGGGAAGAGTGGTCAGTGGTCAGAGCTGCAATGTCAAAAATGAAAACAACCGCGACGATTGCCAACATTCTTTGAAGGGCGGCTTGAGAGTACTCGGCGGATTTCTTACCACGTTTCGAGCTTATTTCATCCAATAGCTCTCGTTTCATGTAAATAAATCTAATAAAGCATATAAAATATCGGAAAAGTAGGAAATGAACAAATTTAAGTTCTGTACACGCCTTTTAATTAGAAGAGATGATTTTTTGGTAGTCTTTTAATAAGTTTCATGTCGATGGCTGGTACAGACTCGGCGTAGTCGGTTTGTGGGTCAAGAGTTCTCAGTGCTGCCAGCTGCAATGTCAAAAATGAAAACAACCGCGACGATTGCCAACATTCTTTGAAGGGCGGCTTGAGAGTACTCGGCGGATTTCTTACCACGTTTCGAACTTATTTCATTCAATAGCTCTCGTTTCATGTAAATAAATCTAATAAAGCATATAAAATATCGGAAAAGTAGGAAATGAACAAATTTAAGTTCTGTACACGCCTTTTAATTAGAAGAGATGATTTTTTGGTAGTCTTTTAATAAGTTTCATGTCGATGGCTGGTACAGACTCGGCGTAGTCGGTTTGTGGGTCAAGAGTTCTCAGTGCTGCCAGCTGCAATGTCAAAAATGAAAACAACCGCGACGATTGCCAACATTCTTTGAAGGGCGGCTTGAGAGTACTCGGCGGATTTCTCACCATGTTTCGAGCTTATTTCATCCAATAACTCGCTCTCTTGGAAAATCAAATCAAGCGTTTAAAGTACCGGAAAGGTTGGGGAGTGAATGAGTTTAAGTATATTGTTCGTGCTTCCTAATGAGATTAAGAAAATATTATCACTAATTCTCCCAATATTATATGAATGTTGCGTTTGTTTGTTAGTCTGATGGACGTCACAACGAAGCAATGAATCCATTTTATATTTATATGACAGAGTTCCTCTGATATTTTTAAAATTAAAATACACACGGACAGAGTCTGGGACATCATGTAATAAATGATAAACATGTATTTTTCTGCTGTTTTAGCAACTCTGAAATCTGTACAAAGTTAAAATATATTAGCTAGTCTTTTTTATTTTTTATTGTGAGATAGGCTTGACAATCACGCTTAGTGCAAAGCAATCTTTCAGTGGTGGTAGAGAGCTTATTTCATACGAGCCTAAGAGAACATTCTATCCTGACGAGTAGAGTCGGTTATGGACATAAAAAGTCGACAACATGTTCAGAGTGTCTTTTTTCAACTATAATTTGACCTAAGTTTTAATTTCAGTAATTAAATTATGTTATGATTATATTATCTCTGACTTTTTAGCGAAGACTCGCAGAGCTTCGAAAATGCAGGCTTTAAAAGCTAATATAATGCGCAAGTGTAATAACAGCAACCCCGTCACAATGGAATCCCCATGGGCGGTGTAGAAATCGCTTTTGCCATGTGACAAAACGGCTAAATCGGGGAAACTATGGAGCATTAACAATAAATAAAGGGAGGCCGGTTTCATTGTGGTTTTGTTTGAGTTCTCACGTCCTGTGGCTTACGGTAATCCCCGGGCCCCTCCACGTAGAGCTGCGCTGTTTTATTTGATTACCGGTTAGCCCCAGGGGTAGCTTCCACGATTTCGCCCGGCCCTGACATGTTTACGATTGTGGTCGCGTCATTTTTTTTTGTAATTTTTTTCGGAATGTCGTTTTATTTTTTAGTGCGTTCGTGAAAAATTGCTTCAAAAATTATTTATGCTAATGTTTTAAATGCAAAAGTTTACATGGATGGACGGATGGATTCTGTTACTCAATCACGCCTGAAGGGCTGAACGGATCTGCATGAAATTTAAATGAAAAGTGATTTATTTCAACATACATTATTAACAAATAATTGTGACTGAGGCCTTCTGTTAAGCATAAGATAACCTGTGTCAGAAGGCCTAGCTCTTCTAAATTTAACAATTACATGGAATAACACATAGGTTAGTTTTTATCCCGGAAAATTAAAGAGTTCCCGCGAGAACCAAAATCCCAATACACGCAGACGAAGCCGCGGGCTAGTAACACTTGATAATAAGAATCTGTATTAGCCCAACTATTGGTTAAAAACAAGCTGTTTTTTATAACATTGCCAATAATCTTAACTAACTAACTCTCCAAAGGTCTATTAGCATAAGCGGCCACTAACATGTCTGACGTCCCCTTTAAGCGACTCTGAGAGTAATTAAATCAAAATGTCCAATTTCGGGAACCCTTCAGTCACTCGAATATATCTTGTGAACTCTCTAAATTACACTATAGTCTAGGCAATAAAGCTAGTGGACCCAACAATCATTCCTCAGGCGACCAAACTTTACAGTAACATAAAGTATCATAATTAATAAATATCCAATAAAAAATCAGAAAGGAAGCAAGGTTTTTGAAGTGAAAACTTCTTTAGGAGCGTTGAGCACTTTTATATAGGGGGTAAAAATGCAGATTCACGTGACCTTGACCGACATGCTCGCGTTGTTTATACTAGCTGATGCCCGCGACTTCGTACGCGTGGATCGAGGTTTTGTGGTTCCCGCGGGAACTCTTTAATTTTCCGGGATAAAAAGTAGCCTATGTGCCTACGCCTACATCCATACATCCAAACTTTCGCATTTATAATATTAGTAAGATTAAACTTTAATGCTTTATAGTTACGGTTTATATTTTAATAATTTTAATTAATAAAAAAATAATAATATTTATTATTTATTTAATAAAGATTTGATTGAGTTGTCATCATACCTATTATTTAATCCAGGATATCGGAATAAAAAGTAGCCTATGTTCTTCTCCGGGATGCAATCTATCTCTATACCAAATTTCATTACAGTTGAAATTATTAATAAATTCAGCTTTAAGTAAACGGCTTTGACTTGACTTTCCAAAGAGTAAACAAAAACGTTGCAACTGGAAGCGACACGGGGCGTAGTCCAATAACAGCGAGCGTACTCGTTTCGTCGCTCGGCTTTGACGTTAAGGTAAAATGGACCTAAGCAGACTTGATTTAAAGTCACCAATTCGTAAACACCGATTTTAATTTCACAACGTTTCCGTTTGGAGCGTTTTTCCGATTTGGTGACCAATATGAGCATTAAAACCGAGCTATTAAGGTCCATATTTCTTCAAAGTCAAAGGGTAACAAAGCTCAAATAAGCTCTATCGCGTCGGCGTGATATAAAATCTTGTGGTAAAGGACATACAGTCTCGATCAAGTTAAGCCCCGCCTATTACGGTTATTGTGATACGAATTAAGGCCGGTTTTTGTTAGAACAACAGTCCATGGCATCTCATTCAAGCGAAGGGAACGGCATTTGTATGCAAATGAATCACAATCTCAACCCCTGGGCCGCAATCACCGTTACATCTACCTTGGGTTAGGGAGAAAACAGATCTAGAAGCCCGTCGCATTATTAGGAATACTTACTACGACAACTATGTGATCAATGGAAGAGACGTAGGTAAGTTAGTTTGTTTCTATTTGTAAGTAGGTACGACCCTTATATTGTGCATGATGTGGCTGCCTATAAGTGAAATTATGTGTGTTCCGCTACCCTAAGTTTATTTATGTCTAAGTTTAATGTACATGTAATTTTGTTGGTAGTCCAGTTAAAAATAAAATAAAAAAATAAAAAGAGACTACGACCTTAAGTAACGCGTGAAAGAGATAGGGAAACGATGGAACAAATTATCTAATTCTATATTCTTTTTTTATTTTATCCACTACAAGCTAGCCCTTGACTGCGATCTCACCTGATGGTAAGTGATGATGCAGTATAAGATGGTAGCGGGCTAACCTGTTAGGGGCATGGTTATATTAAACTCATACCCCTTCGGTTTCTACACGGCATCGTACCGGAACGCTAAATCGCTTGGCGGCACGTCTTTGCCGGTAGGGTAGGGTACGGTAACTGGCCACGGCCGAAGCCTCCCACCCGGCCAGACCAGGGAAAATTCAGAAATTATAAATTCCCAAATTGACCCTGCCGGGGATCGAACCCAGACCTGCAGAGAGCATAAGGATGGACAGACAGACAGCAGCGTGACATTAATAGGGCTCTTGTGGTCAATGGTAAATAAGTAAAGTTATACCAACCTAATCCAGAAAGAGCCCGCCAACCCGCCTTGGAGCAGCGTGGTGGGTCTAAGCTCTATTTCCCTCTCTCCTATGAGAGTGGAGGCCTGTGCCCAGCAGTGGGACGTTAATGGGCTGTAGTGAGTGAGAGCGAGAGAATCCAGGAAGGCGCGTTGAAATTGTCAAACTCTAGTAATTATTTTGAAATTCGGGTCTTGCTAAGTTCAGAGACACACGTCAAATACAACACTCCCTGGGGGTTTCTAATCTAAAATTGAACCTAGTTTTTATGCCTGTGTAAATCTTATTTTATTTTTAATATATACTAGAGACAATTTCACCGGGAAGTTTGTGGAACTATATATAGTTAGAAGGCTGAAGTTTTATCATCATTACACATTTTGATCGATGTATACAGGTATGTTTGTAATATTTTTTAAGTATTTTCAAGTATACAATAATAAAATGTAACGTATTTGGCTTTAGCATAATATGTAATTACTATAATTAGTGAAAATAAAAGATTATTACTAGCTGCGGTATAAAACATCGACAATGTTTTCACAACGCATATATAATTATGTTAATTTATGTAATTCAAACAACGCGTATAATTCATGAAAACATTGTACAAATAATAAACACTATGCGTTAACATATTTTCACACCTATTGAATACTAGGTGATGACCGCGACTTCGTCCGCGTGGATTAAGGTTTTTTGATTCACGCGGGAACTCTAGAATTTTCCGGGATAAAAAGTAGCCTATGTCCGGGACACAATCTATTCCTGTACCAAATTTCGTCACAATCGGTTCAATAGATGGACCGTAAAAGAGTAGCAGATAGACAGATAGACAGACAGACAGTTAGACAGACGGACAGACAGACACACTTTCGCATTTATAATATTAGTATGGATTTAAAAGGAAAAGGTGACTGACTGACTGATCTATCAACGTACAAGTCAAACCACTGGACGGATCGGGTTGATTTGGGGATTGAAACTTTCTGGCATAGCGACCTGCCGCCATTTTGATTTTTTTTTCAAAATCGCGGCGCACGGTGAACGTGGTATGTATGGATAGAGGACACATAGACGAACAAATAATGTCAAGTAACATAGTACCCCAAAGTGTCCCGTTACCGAGATATTTGGAGGTAAAGATAGACATATGAGGACAACGACAATCATTAAAAATAGACTTATTACGTGTCTACAGGTGTTAGATTGTATCCAAATAATCGTTCCCAGGTTGATTATTATTATTACTGTTTATTAGAAGAGAGTAGGTACATTACATACATTATTACTGTTTATTAGAAGAGAGTAGGTACATTACATACTACTCGGAGCACGAGAAAACTACTACTACAATTAATTATTTGCTTACTAAATTGCATCGCATCGCAATGAATCGCTATATTATGTCAAAGTATCTCCTTTTGTTTTATTTTTAAGCAGTAGTTAGGAAGTACAATTATTTTTACTATAGTTGTTATTTTTTGGTACAAGTAGGTACTACATATCTAACTAGCTGCAATACTTACCCACTTAAAAAATGTTTTCAAGCTTAGTGACATGCGACCAACGCGACATGTCGACTGCGTTTCATTATGATGCGCTTTAGTAGATAAATAATTAATTGTAGTAGTAGTTTTCTCGTGCTCCGAGTAGTATGTAATGTACCTACTCTCTTCTAATAAACAGTAATAATAATAATCAACCTGGGAGCGATTATTTGGATACAATAACACCTGTAGACACGTAATAAGTCTATTTTTAATGATTGTCGTAGTCCTCATATGTCTATCTTTACCTCCAAATATCTCGGTAACGTGACACTTTGGGGTACTATGTTACTTGACATTATTTGTTCGTCTATGTGTCCTCTATCCATACATACCACTTTCATCGTGCGCCGCGATTTCGAAAAAAAAATCAAAATGGCGACGGGACGCTATGCCAGCTTCCATACAAAAAGGTTCAAACCCCTTTGTCACATAGGTTTTATGACGTAGGCATCCGCTAAAAAGGATTTTTGAAAATTTGTCTTAAAAGAAAATAAACAAGCTACCTATATTTAAAAATATTAAAAACACGACTGCTCTGCCAAAAAGAATATTTTTCAATTAAATTTTAGGCCGTGTCATTTGGGAGGATATAAGGATTTTCGGTACCCAATACATCCGCATCTGTTCAGGCATTTAGAAGTAATGGTGGAACAAAGAAACTTACTACATATATACAAGAACCCTGAAAACGAAACACTCCTTTTTTGGGAAGTTTTAATAATAAAAAGTTTCCTTTCTTATAATTTTAAGTAAAAAATAAATCCAGGAAAGGAAACGTCTCTTCCATTGGCTAGACATTATTGTTCAGAAATAAGTCATTATTTCGCGGACAAGTTTAGTTGTTAATTCTACCGCCATATTATTATGAAAGGTCGTAAAACCCTGTCTCTGTTCTGCGTAGGAATAATTTACTACCACGCAATAACAGACTATAAGAGCCAAAACACACACGACACTGAGTATCGACGATCACCGATTTTGTGGTTGCTTTGTTGATGCATTTGGGCGGTTACTACCATCGGTTAAAGCAGTATTATTACAAAATGACAATTCTATGCCATGTACCTTGACTTCCCAAAAATAAGGATTATATTCGTATAGCTGGAACGTCAACAATATTAAAACGATACGGCTTTAAGCGATTGTATTTTGCTGTATGTGTTGGCGACTTGTTGCGTTTGCGGTTGGTCTCAAAAGTTCAGCTGGCCTCTTTTTATTATTATATATTATTATTATATATTAGCTGGTTATTTTAGTAGCTACCCTCTAGTGTAGTATCATAGTAGCTTGTGTACATAGTATATTTGCATAAAAAATTTGCTACATTTCTGGGATTGTCAGGGGCTTTTCTCGGCTTGGTGTTTCCGGAAAGGAAAAAGAAGCAAAAGCTGGGGTCGCTGATATTGATTTTACTTTATTTATTCTGTTTCATTTTAATGATTTTATCTTATTTTATTAATTTTATGTCAATTATTTTACTAATTTAAATTATAATGCTTTTAACTATTTTTACGCATTGTAATTTTTTTAATTAAATATGTACTAGAATGGACATAAATGTGAAATATGGATAAGAAAGCTGTTTAAATAAGATATTTTCATTTTATTTATTTTTATTTTATAGAACTATGGTGTGTGCTTTGGCTCTAAGTCTAACCGGCCATAAAATAATAATAATTCCTTATAAAAGTTATGGCCACCTTCCAACAAGGGAAGGCTCTATACAGTAATTGTGCTCGTTATGTGTTTAATTTAATATCTCCCACGTATATGAGTAAAATATAGCCTTTGCGAGTTTATTGTTAGTATACTAGATGATACACTCGACTACGTCCGAGTTGATTAAAGTTTTAGAAATGCTGGAGGAACTCTCCAGAATGAAAAATACCTATGTCATTCTCCAGTATAGCCCTATAATGTAAAACCCGTATCATTCATTGTTACAGTCTCAAACAGTTGTGATGGTACTAGATACTTAATGCCCGCGCCTTTGTTGGCGTGGATTTAAGATTTTGAAAAATCCCTTGGTGATAAAATAACTCTGGGTTAAAAGTATCCTCGGGATGTATCCTCTGTACCTTTAGTCAAAATCGATTGAAAAGATAGGACGTGAAAACGTAGCAGACAGACAGACACACTTTCGCATTTACAAGCCCACTGCTAGGCACAGGCAGTGGAGATAGGGAATCTAATTCCCTATCTCCCACTTAGACCCACTACGGTGCTCCAATGCGGGTCGGCAGGCTAATTAAGTATGAATGAGTATAAGTATGAATAACTACGAGTACAATAAGCTATTTATCCTGTAAGGTGTGACACGTCTTATCCATACATCTTTGTCAAGTTTTAGACCAGAGAGTTTATGATAGATATTCCCCCCGACACGGCAATCAGGCGAGAGACTAACGATCTGTCGGGACTAACGAAATCAATTAAGTATTCATCATTCAACCAGTTTCAAATATCATTCGTTCGCCTAATCCGCCAGGACGTCTTCGAACCGTGGCAGATGTTAGGGCTTATTCGCACTGGAGACAAAAACGTCGTCAAAATCGCGATTAAAGACGATTTATAACTACCATGCCCCTAACAGGTTAGCCCGCTACCATCTTAGACTGCATCATCACATCATCAGGTGAGATCGTAGTCAAGGGCTAGCTTGTACCTAGTGGATAAAAAAAAAGTCAGTTAATAGTAAAGAAGTGTTTTTTTATGACCAGCTTCCATCTTCTGTGTTCCCTCATGATTATAATATCTTAAAACAAATATCTCAAAAGCCGGCAACGCATTGGCGGTTCCTCTGGGGCTGCAAATGTTTATGGGCGGCGGTAATCACTTAACATCAGGTGATCCGCCTGCTCATTTGCTCGTTATAACCGTGAAGTGACAGGTTCAGTTTGCTTTCGCTTGATACACCTATAAACTGCTCTCGTAACCGGTGGTAGAGCTGGTAACATCACAAGTGCAAGTAGGTATCTACATGAAATAAACAAGTCCTTTTCCCTTGGACCAGTCAAACACTTTTTCCTCCACAAGTTAGCCTTTGACTGCGATTTCACCTAGTACCTAGCTAAGATGATAGCGGGCTTCGAGGTATGGCAGTTTTTCAAAGCCCCTTACCCATTCGGTCTCTACATGGCATCGCATTGGAACGCTCAATCGCTTGGCGGTTCGGTAGGTAACATGTCATGGTACAAAATATTTTCTCCTGTCGCTGAGTATGTGCGCTTCATATAAAAATTAATGACACGGTATTTTAGTCCATTCGACAACAAGAGCGCGTCTTATATTAAAACGTCGGCGAATTTTTGTCTACCGTGCGACTAAGCCTTTCTGGGCTGCAACTTCGTCCGATCTAATACAACTCATTAATAAAGACCGCGAAATAATCCTCGAATAAATTTAAATTAATGAGATTAGGAGCCCGAGGCCGGCCCGGGGTTTAGATGAATTTAAATTACTTTCGCTCGTAGGTAGGTAACTCTTGAGAAGTGCATAATGGTATTAAAGTGAAAATTATACGGTTCTGGCGATTAAATACCGCATTTAGATACTTACTAGATGATGCCCGCGACTTCTTCCACATGGTTAAGGTTTTTCGATTCCCGCGGGAAATCCTTAATTTTCCGGGATAAAAAGTAGCCTATGTCCTTTCCCCGGATAAAACCCATCTCTGTACCAAATTTCATCAAAATCGGTTGAACAGGTGGGCCGTGAAAGCGTATAGCAGACAGACAGACACACTTTCGCATTTATAATATTAGTATATGGATTTTAAGAAATGAAAGATTATTATTTCCTTAATCAACCGTACTAATACTGTAAATGAGAAAGTGTGATTGTTTGTCCTTCAATCACGACGTAACAGAGCAAAGGAGTGACACGATCTTGCATGGGTAGGTATAGTTGAGGACAAGAAGAGTGACATTTCATTCCGGAAAAGCATATACTTAAATTAGCTAAGAAATCTTGAGCGAAACCTAGTCCATACTAATATAATAAATGCGAAAGTGTGTCTGTCTGCATGTGTGTGTCTGCCCAGATGGGCAAAATATATATTTAGCCGATTTTGATGAAATTTGGTGTAGATAAAGGCCATCTCGGGAAAGGATTAGGCTACCTTAGATCCATGGAAAAAAGGATTTCCCGCGGGATACAAAAAATTAAAAACTAATCCACGCGGACGAATTCGCGGGCATCAGCTGGGAACTCATTGATATTCCGGGATAAAAAGCTGCCTATGTCACTCTCTAGAGGCCCAACTGTCTAAGCAAATCGTAACCATTTGGCAGTAAACGTATCACTCGAACTGTTTAAGGCAGGGATTCCCAAAGTGGTCGATTTCAGTTTCCCAGGGGTCGACATACACGAAAACTGATTTTGGGGGTCGACGAGGTCTAAAAATCGACCCCTATTTTAATGTTTTTTTTTTTAAATAATTACCTACTGTTAGTAGTAGTAGTAGTGTAATTTTATATCTATTTATTTTGTTAAATTTTGATGAAAAAATGATGTCAAGTTTACTCACAAAAGTTTTTAAATTGGTAAGTATTTTTTATCAATAGGAAAAAACTAGAGACAGGATTTTCAAAGTAATTTGGCTATGGGGGTCTGAGGTATTAGTTCATTTTGGAAAAGGGGTCTCTTGCCCAAAATAGTTTGGGAATCCTTGGTTTAAGGCATTCATACATGCTTTTTAAATGTCGAATTATCCGTTTGATAAACGATTACGATTACAATTTTCTCACACAATTGGGGGGCTGGTGTTTAACTATACTTATGTCACGTCCATCCGTAGCTCTATTGCGGCGTGATTTAAGAACAAACTAACAAATAAAGACAATTGCAAAATAATACAAGTATGATCAACCAATTTCTTTATAATGTTTTAAGTTAAATTTATTAGGTAGGAAAAGTTTTCGCGTCCGCAAAATTGATTTGCCTTCCCGCCTCATCGCAGTGTAAGCAAAAGAACTTTCATTATGAAGAGTCGAAAATTAAATTCATCAGGACAGCTTTTTTCACTAACTTCATCTCACTAATTAAACATAATTAATTGATGGCGTTGATCAAACAAGATGACGGAGTTTCTCACTTTAATAAAGGAAATTTTGTATGATTTTCTTTTTAATACTTCGCCCGATATTTGGGTATGTCCCCGATTGTTATTCGATTAAAAATTATCATCTTTCCTTTTAGTAAAGTGTAAAAAATTTGTTGATTTTATTGTAATTTGGTATTTTTACGCCCCAACATTTGTGGGGATGTAAAAATCACGATATTTTTACTCGACTGCGGGAGTTTTTTAGTATCAATGGGGCTGATTCTGTAGTGCACAATCTCTAAACTAAACTAAAATTAGAGCATTACAAATATTGCTAACTCTTTCATAATACTTCCTACGGAAAGGGACAGAACTATAGATTTAAAGCTGCCATTTTAGTTTAGTTTAGAGATTGTGATATACAGAATCAGCCCCATTGATACTAAAAAAATCCCGCAGTCGAGTAAAAATATCGTGATTAATATAATTATTTTGAAAAGCTTAGTAGGTAGGATCTTTAAATAGGATTTTTGTTCTATAATAAACACCAGACATGATTTGTATAATTTATCATACAAATCACAGGCGGGTTTTTATTGAAAAACTTGTTAAATTAGTACTCTAGTTAAAGTAGTTTTAACATTTACCGTGCCTAATTAGCCTATTAGCTTAACTAGCCGAAGCCTAACCTGATTGCCTCCCTTCTGACGTCATACATACGTCCGATTACGTCATTGCGCTACCGAGACGGACGGAAGGAGAAGGTGGTTCTAGTCCATAGGGTGAAGGGTCCATAGGGTGATATAGGGGTGGTGAAGTCGAACATGCCACCAACTGGTTGGTTCATGAGGATTTCCTCCTCCCCAAGAGAAAAATAATTGTGTCTTAGCTCCAACGCACGACTGGAGTTCACTCCTTACGAACAAAAAGTGTTACTATTGAAACATAAACAAGTGTTACCATGGAAAAATAAACAAGTGTTACCATGGAAACATAAACAAGTGTTACCATGGAAACATAAACAAATGTAACCATGGAAACGTAAACATAACGTAACGTAGAAAGTTTGATTTTACTCCCTATAAATTTTCATACCCCGGGCTTATACCTATATAAAAATGATTAATAATTGAATATAAAAACGATTCTTAAGGAGGTAAACTCCAAAAATACTTACCATGCATCTTGTCATTCAGCAACGCGTATCTTGGGTTGGAAGCGACGTCCAACGGCAGAGCGTTCCACAGCCAACGGACGCGCGGCGCAGGGTTGCCACTGGCCTGGCACGGCAAGGTGGCTGTGTGGCCAACTTCCACCACCATAGTGGTAGGCGGTGGCGCGATGGAGGGGAAACCGGGTGGCACTTTTTCAGCTGTAAAGAAAAACATACTTCTATAGAAATTTATATCCTGATACTATTAGGTGGAGGTACCTACGAAGCGAGAACTGTATTGCAAAAGCCTGTATGCAGACGAACGTGGGGTTTTTACTAAGGCATTGGCCCCAGATACATTTAAAATTTCAAGGAGTGTGCTAGTTTTTAAGTATGTAGGTACTTATAAATGATTTGTGTAATTTGTAATTGGATTTTCTTCTGGACAATAAGTTGGATCTACTTATGCAAACAGGAACCAATTCACACACATGCCAAAAATGAGATAAGTACACAGAAAGCTTTTAAAATGCACCTTCTATCGACCGTGTAAAGATCAAAATGATCAAGTGGATTGGTTCCTGTTTGCATAAGTGGGTCCAATTGATTTATTTATTTATTACCAACTAGCTGATGCCCGCGACTTCGTCCGCGCGTCGTATCCTACTAATTTTTCCATATTATCTCACCGTTTAAACCTTCCCTGGACTACGACAAACATTTCAAAACCAAAATCAGCGAAATCGGCCCAGCCGTTCTCGAGTTTTAGCGAGACAAACGAACAGCAATTCAAACATCTATATCTATATATATAGTTTAAACGTTAAAACTTAAAATAAAGTATTATTCTGTTTGTTTGAAAGTGTCTATGTTTTTCATTTATTATGGGATTATTATGGGATTAGAAATGACAATGACATCCATCTTAACTTTCGCATCTATAATATTAATTAATAATTATATTATTTAATTAATTAATTAAATTTAATTGATTAAGCCCATCCGTACTGATTGCGACCATCACTTTTTAATTTGCCAACATTGCCGCTTGGTATGAGGAGACAATGAAGAATGTTAATAGGTATGCCAAATCGCTTGAAATATTGTCTCAGTAAAGCCTGTATGTATATAAATACACTAGTTTTTGTTGCAGTCAAAAATACCTAGTAGTTTTGATTTTATAGGCATTCAAAGTTTCGAAAAATATCGAGTCCCGCTACCAGTCACGTGACCGCTTGTGACGTCATGTCACAACGCCAAGTCGCCAGCGGTTATGTGTAATTTCGACGGCACGGGCGCGCGACCGCGAGCGGACTGAGTGAGCCAGACCGAGCGTGTTGTGCGATGACGTCACACCTCACCGGCAGCCCGCGTCGTGCGGTTACAACTTGTTTTACTTCTAAATCGGAAACTAATTGACGTATCAAAGTAATTCTTTCACTAGTATTTTTTATTTTTGACAGAGAATATGGAGTGCTAATAATCAAAACAAGTTAATATTCTTCATTGTTAGTGCGAGGAAGAATATTTAATTACGATGAAAAACAGCTATTTTAATTTCTACGTCCATTCTACGAGTTCTTATTACTATAAAGTAACCCTAATTAACCCAGTAGGTATGAAGCTGGGTACCCGACTCGAAAAGTCGCTGATGAGGAACTAATTCCTTCCCTTGTTCCGGATACTTCAGATCATTAAAGGCATTTCTGGCATTATTTAAAAGAAAAACATCCGGTGGTTTCGTAAGTGGCTGAAAGAGTTCAAACTTCAACCCTTTCACTATAGGCCGACCGTTTAACTCGCGTATCGCCTGCGCGGTCAGAAGGGAGCGGGGGCGGGTAACGCTACACACGGAGTCAATAATCCAAAGATTTATCTCGAGATAGACATTGTTGGTAAAGAATAAAATAATAAGTATATTTTCTTTAATCCGCTAACATCTCCCCCCGCTCCCTTCTTACCGCACAGGCGATACGCGAGTTAAACGGTCGGCCTATAGAGATTTTTTTGGTTTTCAATATAAAATCCCTCAAAATATAAGAAGCTAAAATGTAAGGCTGAAACAGCAATCATGACCATAGAATGAAAGAAGAACCTGTTTCATGACAATTAAAAGAGAATAAGGTGAAGTAAAGGCATGTAAGGCAAGGCATATTGCTTACATTGGTACGTTTTAATGCCGTAAAAAATAACGGTTTCGTGTGTACATTTTCATTGTTTTTGTCATTGTTGTATGGACCATTATGGAAGATTGTTGGCAGATACGGTGGCACTACAGCACGGCCCGCCGCGTCTACGCACGGCGTGATTTACATCCGAAAATCCACCTGGGACCATATTGCTAACGCTTAAAGCCATATTCATTTCAATTCAATTCAATTCAATTCAATATAGGTACACTGTAAGTACACTTATTGACGTTAAAAATTACTTACCTACTTATAAAACATGAAACATGATGGTGATAAAATCGGTTACGGTATCTTAAAACTAAAGCTACGAGGGTTCCAAACGCGCCATGGTCTGAGAATGGTCTGAGCCCACAACAAACTCAGCCGGGTTTTGTTATATATTTTATTATCACCATCTCAAACTATCTGAGCCATTAGAGCAAATTATTGCCAAGCTTCCTTATTGTTTAATTATTCGTGTTATAGCATTATAATTGAATTATAGGAAAATTAATATTTGTACTAAAATAAGTTAGTACAAATATTAATTTTCCTATAATTCAGTTTAAAATTAAAATGTTTTTTATTCAAATCAACTTTTGCAAGTGCTTTTGAATACCAAAATATTATTTAATAGGTATCATTTAAATGCTGAATTCCTGATTGTTAAAGTATAATAAATTTCGAAACCATAAATTTTAAAATGCTCATTTCAATTCAGGCATACGGAATCGCGCAAATAACAAAATCCACCAGTATTCTCAGCTTTTAGTGTGGATTTTTAAACATCTCTACAACGTCGATCGATTTCGAGAGGATTTCGAGTGAGGAAACATTTAATTGGTTACGAAAACGGGACGTAAGCAATCTTGTTTAGAGTATTTAGAAAACAGTGTTCATCTTTACATTTGCATATGCTAACAGAAAATATGTGAAACATAAATGATACGTACGGTGTAATATATACTAATAATTAATATTATAAAGAGGTAAAGTTTGTGAGGTTTTAGGGGGTAATCTCTGGATGTTCTGAACCGATTTTGAAAATTCTGGTATCAATAGAGAGCCACATTAATAGTGAGTGTCACTAAAACGCGTATTGATTGCTTTCTTTCCCGGCATACGTCATATCGAATCAAAAGCGCATGCTATTGTTCGTTGCACCATACACATATAATATTTTATCTCGTTTAGTGGATGACAGCCATTTAAGCTTGTTGTTCCTTGTGTTTCATGGAATTCGTCAAATATGGTTACAAAGAACTTTTGGAATTGCACGTGCACAAATTAAAAAAAACCGTAAAAGAACACTGGTTGATTCGGGGCTATTATACAATTGACGAATTTCTTAATGACAAAGTTGTATGGAAGCAACCGGCCTTGAGTCCAGCTCCCCACAGGATAGTATAATAACTTACACTATTGTATTTAATTTATATGTATACTTACCTAAGTATTGTAATATATTGTAAAAAAAAAGAGCAACTGCTGAGTTTCTTGCCGGGTCTTCTCGGCAGAATTTCCTTTCCGAACCGGTGGTAGAGTCAAAATATGACGTAGCATAATAGACACCTGTATGTCCTTATATGTTTAAATAAATAAACTGAAACTGAAACTGAAACTAAGGGTTAAGTTTTAATTGAGAAACTCTATCACGGAATTTGTTTCGACACTCATAATAATATAATCTACTGCTAAACTCAACTGCTCTATGGGTAGAGTAGGTATCGGACGAACGTACGAACGAACGTTGATTTCGAGTGTCAAAACAGGATTGTCGAAAGTTGAAAACCTGTACTAGTCTCACAGAAAGGGATTTACAGCACGACCATGGAAACGAGATCCGGATTGGCGGAAATATCTTACGAAAATCTTAAAACGCCAGTAAAATGAAGATAGTGAAATGTTAATTCCCCAAATGAAATTCCTCCTCACAGCCGAATTGAACGAAATTTGATTAAGCAACAAAACTGACATTACTTTCCCCCCTTCCAACCCAGTTAAGTTATATATTGCGCGTAAGATTCTGGCTGAGACCAAGTTTTCCAACTGCGCGAAATTTGTTGTCTTTCGAGCGTATTCGAATATTTATTACTGTTGTTTACTTATGGGGATAATTAAATTAATGTTTTGTAATTGGACTTATACTAACAGTGTGGCTTGTTACAAAGTGTAGACGAATTTGGAAACACTTTAGTTTAGATAGCCCTTTTGTTTGTAGCCTCTTTTGCCTTGTTTTATCATACAATATTTTCTTTTTTACCATTGAAAATGGTTATCAGATGTAAATCGCCTGAGACGTATTTTTGGCCATAGCTCCGAGGACATTAGAAGGATCGAGATGGGAATAGTACCAAGAGTTGAGGAATTTATCGAGACACGTGTGAGCGTCTGAATTTTGAAAATCAGCTGGTAAAATTTTATGGAATTTAGAAAAATGTAAAAAAAGTCGGGTTTTTGGGGGGTCATTGTTTGCTAAATTGTAAATATTACGAAAAAAGCCGACTTAAGAAAAAATTAAAAAAAAGATACTAGGTTATTAGTTTAGTCAGCTACAAAATGGCGAAAAAATTTTGAAAATCGGTTAATATTTGTGACCTGTAGGTGGTCCCTTTAGATTTGGAATTGTAGAAAAAAGGGTATAAAAAGCGCTTCTATGATTAATTATTGACGATTGGTGTTAACAGAAGCTGATGCAAACGAGAAGTGCATTCGAGTTGGAATTTTGAAAATCGGTTAGTACATTTTTTAAAAGTTTTGAAGAAGAGATTTTTATTTCAGTTTTTTTTTTGTAAATTTTTGTATTCATTTTCAATGTTCCGATTCTCGGGGGGGTCTGCGAAATCTGTGATTTTTTTTCTTACTAATGTTTTGGTACTTGCCAGTGAAGCTTTTGAATGAAGGTCATTGGAATATACCTAGTATGAAAGAATTCTCATTATATTGTGTAATTTAGAGACGGACAGACGGGCTGAAGGACATTATATATGGGTTCTTTGCGTCTTAACGATTAATTTATAAGAAGCCATATCTTGTTATACAAAGAAAATATTGTCATAAGCTTGTCGCGTACCTACCAAAGTTATTATTGTGGTGCAAGTAACAAAATGAAGCGTTTTTTATTCTAATGATAATTTTTCTTTATTATTTCTAACTAGATGATTCCCGCGACTTCGTCCGCGTGGACTAAGATTTTTGATTCCCGCGGGAACTATTTAATTTTCCGGGATAAAAAGTAGCCTATGTCCTTCCCCGGGATACCATCTACCTCTGTACCAAATTTCATCAAAATCGGGTGAAGAGACAGTTTTTTTTATTCCCGCGGGAACTCTTTAATTTTCCGGGATAAAAAGTAGCCTATGTCCTTCCCCGGGATACCATCTACCCCTGTACCAAATTTCAGCAAAATCGGTTGAAAAGATGGGCCGGGAAAGCGTAGCAGACAGACAGACAGACAGACAGACAGAAACACTTTCGCATTTATAATATTAGTATGGATTATTATTTTGCTTATTGCTTTTGATTTTTATGTATTTATTTTAGTTATGCGAAAGTGAAATGAACCATGATTCGCGTAATATAAGTTATAACCTATCAAATAAAATTTGATTGGGTCATTTAATTCTTGTCATGTGTAAATATCTACTACGAAAAATAGTCCTACCAATATGTGTGCGAACATAATATAATTTTGTTACTAAGCCCTGCGTCATAGTCGACTAGAGAAGGATTGTTAAGCAACAACGACAATGACTAGCTCGCTAAGACTGATCTAGATGCGTAAGCGCTAGAAATCGCTTCCGCTCATAACTCGTGCCACTTACAACATCCCGTGGCAGACGTTAGCAAAAACAATCTACAATAATCAGATTCCGACCGATATAAAATGCTGTAAGTACACATACACGCCGTTGTCATGGCGACTGATCTAATAACTAGGTTACAAAATAATGTATTATGTGCTTTCAGCCTGTGTGCAAGATACGACGAACTAGGTAATGTGATTTTCCTTGTAGCTAATATAAAGATAGTTTTATTAATCTGGTTTTCTAAGAACTGAATGAGAGAGAGCCTACGCGTGAGAACTTCGTTCCGTTGTCCACTATTTATCAAAATATGTATAATTGTATATGTGACCGTAAAATTATAAATACCGTTAGATTATAATCTATCTCGCGAGATTATGAACTGTCCAAAGATTGTGAACCGTTCAATGTTTGAGTGTCAATTTTTGAAATATTTATTGTTTTTACGTTTTCTTATTGTTCCTCTTCTTGATAGGTTAGGTTAGGGTTAGACATAAACATTCAGGTACTGCACTTAGGTTCTATCGGGTTAATATACCTAATAGATTATAATCTACCGAAAAATAATGCGTTAAATTGTAAGCAATAAGTAATATGTTACGGTTCACAATCTTTTTTTAATTCTAGATTTGTTTGTAAAAACTGATTACTCACTGATAATAATTACATATTAAAGAAAATATATTGCAGAATCCGAGCGGACGAAGAAGCGGGCAAGTGCCAGTATCCGATAGCGTAGATTCACCGCAATTTAGTTTATTGAATTGGATCCCCTTGATGTTTCAGTGCTGCTTTATTGAGTCCGAGCGAAGGTCTCTTAAGAAGTATCAAAGGCAGGTTTTAGTTTAATATCTTAGGAAATTCTATTTCCTGTATCCATATACCTACTTTGGAATATTTACAGTTTTTCCCCATTACAAGTTGCAGGGCGCAGAATCCGATTTATGTATGGGCTTAGGTCGGTATATGCGAATTTCCTTTAAATGTATAAAAAGAAGGCACTGAGAATGAAACAGCGAAAGCAAGTCTGGTGATCACAAGCAAACAAAGGAGTCAGATACATAGGTAAAATCAGGGACAGTTAAATTACTTAACGGTTAAAAGTAACGAGAATCAGAATCAGAATCAGAATCAGAAATCATTTATTGCATTATACACAAATATTATAAAGGTGGTATTTAAAAGACAAAAAAGTCAAGTGTATTACCATTAATTGGCGTGCAATACTTAAACATAATCTTAATTAAAGTTAATAGTATTCAGTTAATTATTGTAAAAATATTTAATATAATATGTCAATTTTTTAAAATAAAATAACCAAAAAAAAAAAAAAAGAATTGTTTATGAGATTGAGATATGTCATACATTTAGATTTTTCCCTATACGCAGCATATAATTCAGCCAACCGTCATTCAAAAAATTCTTCTAAGCTGTAGTAGGCTTTGCTTATCAACCAATTCTTTAAAACTCTCTTGAAATTCTAATGGTGGCGGGGTATATGCACGAAATTTACCTAGGAAATGTACCTGTATTAACCCTACCAATACAAGTAGGTAGATTTCCTATCTAACTACCTGTATTGGTAGGTTTAATGTAACTGCAGGCCCCGGCAGGGTCAATTTGGGAATTTATAATTTCTGAATTTTCCCTGGTCTGGTCTGGTGGGCGGCTTCGGCCGTGGCTAGTTACCACCCTACCGGCAAAGACGTGCCGCCAAGCGATTTAGCGTTCCGGTACGATGCCGTGTGGAAACAGAAGGGGTATATGGGTTTAGCATAACTGCCATGCCCCTAACAGGTTAGCCCGCTACCATCTTAGACTGCATCATCACTTACCATCTGGTGAGATCGCAGTCAAGGGCTAGCTTGTAGTGGATAAAAAGAAAACTGCCATAACCCTACCAGGCCAAATATCACGATCTCAGACTCATGGCTACCATCTCAGACTGCATCATCATTTAACACAGCTCTGGCGGTGGTCTTGCATGCTCCATCGTTACTATTATATGTACGTCTATGCAATGTGGACAAATAAATAAATAAATTAATTAATTAATTAATTAAAAGCAATTTATATTTCACGAATACAGCACTAATTGCACATTAAAACAATTAATTTTGCACCGCTGCCACCATGTCGTGACATTGAAAGACGTAGTAGGATGACAACTAACTTTATTATTTAAATACCCGCAACACCAGTTACCAGCAGGCGAGATCGCTGTCAAGGGCTAAATTGTGGAAAAAAATAGCAATAAAATAAGTAATATTTTTATGCAGAAGCTAGCGCCAAAAATGAAACCTTTGCGAGCTTACAGTTTCCAATAGGATATTATTTATCGTTGACGCTTTCTAAAAAGCCATAATTCTCTTTTAAAAACCGAAGCAATCCGTCTCAATACTAAAATCACAGATTAATTTATATGGCCAGTTAATATTAAGAGCTGTACAATATATCACAATTTGCGGTGATGCTGCGAGCAGCCAGCCTAATTAATATCAACTTTGTGTAAAATTTATCACCCTCAAGTGAATACACAATAATTGATCTTATTAACTCTCAATAAAACTGATTTTCCCTTGCTAGCTTCCGTTCCTAAATTTTTTAAAGTTGCTCGATTTTGAATCTTATACCTCAGACGCTAAGATTGTATTTGGTTCGGTTTTTATCTTAGATTGCTTTTTAAATGTTGAAAATGCAAGCTGAGCGGAATTTTATCGTGAAAGTATGAACTCCATACTTTCATACCTACTTCAAAATATTGAAGTATTATTATGGGCGGATAAATGAAAAACTTATATGGGTTTAAGTGATATAGAGGAACTTTGATATCCTTTACCGTTCTCTGAACTTTAACATAATAGAAGCAGTTAGATAATATTTGAGTTGACCAGGCTTGAATTTGCATACTTAAGCTTGAAGACACGACTACGACAGTAGAATAAATACCAAATATACAGAGCAAATAATATGTTCGAAATGCAAGCTCAGCTAAAGTTATTTACAAGTTAATTATTTAGTTAATTAAGATGGGAAGACGGAATATAACCATCTTTCTTCATCATATGTACAACCACATAATATACCTACACGATGTACGGTCTACATCAGAAACTCGATATTTTTGCACGTGGTACCCCTTTATACTGGAGATCCCCACTGGGCAAGGATTTTGCGAAATTCAATAGAGATTTGAAAACCTAAATACAATCGAATGAAGTCACTCGGAAAAGAAAAACCTAATAAAAATACGAATCAAGAGCAGTAGGTATACAAAACTGTTTAGTTTTGTAATCATTCTATTTTCCGTATAAATTTTCGGACGAGACTTCGTCCGCGTGGATTTAGGTTTTCCAAAAATCCCGTTGGAGTTTAAACAAATCACAAGCTTAAAAAAAATATGATTTTCTGTGAAAATAAATCTGCCTCCGTCCCCGGTATGCAAGCTATCCTTGTACCAAATCTCGTCAAAATCGGTTATACTGCAGATGGGCCGTGAAAACCTGACAGACACATTTTCGCATTTACAATATTAGTATGGATTAATAACTGCCTTAAGCTCTCACTTGACCCGCTTTTAAGAAGGCCATTTGATGTTTTTTTTTTATCAAAGTACAAAATTTACAATACATTAGTTTAGTACACATATTTTTAGGGCTGTCTAATGTCACGTACTTCATCACTGACTGAGCCGTGAACGCCAACCCTGGACTTAGAAAGCTGAAATTTTGCACAGAGGTAACAGAGGAGGTTTCTTATTGTAAACAAGGAATATGGCTGAAATTCCCAGGGCAGCGAAGCCACGGGCGGTCGATGTAATTATTATAAGGGAAAAAGAAATGTAAAAACAAAAGAGTAAAGAATCTCATGCTCTATTTATTAACCTTTCATAATAATTAATGATTGAAAATGTTTATCAGGTGCCTGTGATTTCTTTTAACAAAAAATTTCGCTGCCAAATAAATCCCGAAATATTTATTTTGTAATGAAATATTTGAAACAAAAAGGTGAGGTTCAATTTTTAATGAACCGACCCATCTGTCTGCCGACCAGGAAAATATTTCAGTTGTATTGTATTTTTTTTGGGTTAGGTATGTACTAAATACAATATTTCTTAGTTTTATGGGATGTTTAGGGGATACATATTTAGAAATTTATAACTTCTGGTCTGGTCTTGTGGGAGTTTTTGTTGGCTATATTATTTTGAAGAACGAGTTAAGTGTTCACAGGGTTAACTAGGCGTCGTCTCAAATCTCTCGCTTCCGAACGTAATAAACTGCATGATCGGAAGCGAGGCCTGTTGGTGGGCAATGGTGTCCTTTTGTGAGCAGGTGCTCTCACTGAAGGAGGCGTCTGAGCTGGAAAGAGAAGAGGCACCCGACGCTCATCCGATGCGCCGCAGACGCCAGGGGGGCAGGAGGCGCCGATATGCGCACCTTTTAACGCCGTAGAGGCGAATATAATATAGTGGCTCTACCGTTGAGACGGCACAGTAGTATACACTTTTGTGATCCTGTGCCGTGCCATTACTGCGGAAGACGGGTCCGCTGGGTTTTAGTGGGTATTCTGCTCTGACAGTGAGTCCCACATACCCCTCCGAAAGGAGCGCAGGTCTACTTGCGCTATTTTCGGGGGGGATGCCTAAACGCATTTCCCAGCGTTAAAAAAAAAAAGGCGTCGTCTCAAGAAGGGCGAGTTTCCACCCCTAAATCATGACATTCCACCTACACGCACGAATCTGAGGCCCATCAGGGTGCCTAGTGGGACATTTCCTAACCATTCGATCGCGACCACGCTTACTACGATTTGTATGGAATTGTCAAGCGCTTGATAGCTGGCGCTCAATCTAAAAAATTAGCCTAAGCGTACTGCTCTTTTATTAACCGTCTTTCAGCAAAAGAGGAGGTTCTCAATTACTCAGAGTAAGCGTACAGTTGAACAATTATATTCGTGTCAAATAATATTAAAGCAGTATCAAACAATCTACAACGTAGGCGCCACGAGTAAGTACATGGAAACAAAATTAATTACCGTACACTATCGTCCCCACAGATCTGTCCGGTAGAGTATCGGGGGCAATTATGATCATTTTATACAAAAATAATTGCTTTTATACGCTTTTGTGTCAGGCACGAGGTATTAAGTGTTCCGGTTTTAATGAGACATTATCATCGTTGTCAATTGTTGTTTTAAAATTAAATTACACAGGTTAAATTAATTTTTACCTAAGCTTTAATTATTTTTTAAATGGCTGACATGAAAATAAGTAAATTATTGTCGAACCAGTATAAGACCTCATTGAATACTATATTATCTGATAAAATAGATAGATAGATAGATAAATACTTTATTGCACACAAGAAAGAATAATGCAAAGTAAAGTTAACTATAATTAGGTAAACTAGGTATGTAAAGGCGGCCTTATTGCTTACTGAGCAATCTCTACCAGGCAACCTTTGGTGAGAGGATAGAACAAGATGTGTAGGGTAGTGTGGCACAATAGAATACACGTTATTATAAGTAGGTTATCAAATAATATTAAACATACTAGACATATTACCTATGTATTTATACATTACATATAAATACAATAAATAAATATAGATAACAATATACATATATTATAGATAAACATACATAAATAGTACATACATAATACATAATAAGGTTTAGTTCAATTTCTTAATCCTTTATGCTCAGTCGATCACAGAAGCTTATCAAAACAACATGAATGTATCTTAAAAAAATATATTAGACTCTACACCAAATACTTTTGCAGAGATCAGCATTTTTAATCCCTTAAAAACCTTCCGATCACATTCAAGATTTTCTATTTTTATTTCATTCATTACCAGTCTCTACTTCTACTCTCCTATTTCTTTGAAGTAGCCTCAACGTAGCCTATCCTTGACTTTTTGCATCCATTCGATGCCAGCAACTTATGGCTAGACTACATGATTCGTCTGCATGATAGTTTTTTATGATTCCCGCAGGAACTCTTTAATTTTCCGGCATAAAAAGTATTATGTCTATGTCACTCTCCAGGTCCTCAACTATACTCATGCCAAAAATAACGTCGATCCGTTGATTCGTTGCGGCGTGATTGATGGACTAACCAACAAACCAACAAACACACACTTTCGTATTTATAATATTAGTATGATTTACTCAAGAACAAATCAAGCATATTTAACAGTCTTGAGACAAAAGCTAGTTAGCGTAATACGAGCTATAAGGCGGCTGCATTTAAGCCAAGACAAACCCATAGAATTCGCCGCTCAGTTGGTAATTAAATGTTGAAACTGTACAAAGCGATGAAATACTAGCAACGCTGCAACGTCGAGATAGGGAGAGGAAAAAATCAGAGGAATATCCTTTTGCGGTGAAACGTGGCTTATTTAAAACGATTGTTCAAGATTTTTTTGATTTAAAATTCGTTCTTACTATGGAATGTTCCACTTCACTGTAAAAGCCCGCATTCTCACTTTCTTTGATCAAATATCTAGGTGCGATGATAATATCTCCATTGAATCTCTCTTAGTTCAAGAAAGAGTAGATGACATCGAAGTAAGAAGCAGATCGTTTATAATATAAGGCCAAGTGAGGAATAAAGACAAGATCAAGAAACTAGGAAGGCAGCTGTCAAACAAACAAGAGGAAAAAAAACAGATGTCTACAAGTGCTCTGGAGAATACTTAAAACACAATATAAGAAGATAGGTTACCACCTGTCGTAACTGTTAACGGCAGAGATCTAGACAGAGCAATGCTGCGGCGGGGTGCCAGAAGCAAAACGGGGAGCGAATCTTTAAGCTTTCAAAATTCAATGATTCTGCTCAAAATAGGTTAAACAGGTGAGATACGATGGTCTGCAGTTTGTATCGAATGTTTTTTATATTTTTATTTCACTATAATTTAACCCTTGACTGCGATTTTAGTGATGATGCAGTCTAAAATGGTAGCGGGCTAACTTGTTAGGAGTATGGCATAAGCACTGGGTAATCGGTTTCTACACGACATAGTATCGGAACGTTAAATCGCTGGCGAGACGTCTTTGCTGGAATGGTGGTAAGTGGCAAGGGCTGAAGCTTCCCACCAGCCAAATATGTGTCGATTCACTGTAAGGATAATAGAGGTTTTAGGCCTGATGTGCTTAAAATATATTATTGCAGAAGCTCCATATAATACTCCTTCCTTCTGTCCACAGTAATACTCATTTGTGAAGAAGAAAACATGATTCAAGTATGGAATGAATTTCAAAACAATGCTGCTGCGTCAGGGACGAGCTTATAAAAGGATGCGCGCGCTGCTGCCAGGCTCTCTTGCTTGTTATCCGTCGTCGCTTGTCGTTCTTGTGTGATTTTATTTGTTGCTGTAATATTTTTATCATGTTCAGGCAAATAAATGTGCCAGGAGAGCTTTTTGGTCTTTCTTCTTCAAGTATCCTCTAGAAATTTGCAATAATATATTTATATTCAACAAGCTATACGCATCCTCTGTTAATAATTAATAACACACGAGTATATATCCGAAGTTAATAACGCGCGATTTAATGAAATCGAAGATACGTATCGAGTTAGTTACTCCTTAATTAAAATTTCCTAAGTAATTTTCCCCACTTTTCGACTTCCAAATGTTGGCGGAATTATTTATGAACCGAAATCGCTTTTGGCTTCTTCCGAGGTAAATTAGCTGGAATAATGGTAGGGCTTGGTATATTATTTTGTGCTTGAATATACGTTACTTGTTAAGAATTTGGCGTTTTGTGAATAACATGTTTGAAAGACCTTCTTCTACCTACGTAATAGGCATCACTTAAACGTGTATGACATAATATTTAGGGCCAAAGCGATCTTAGAAGTTGTCCCTATGACAGCAAAGCTAACCTTAAAGTATTTGTTCAAAAATTCATCCACGAACATTTGAATCAATTTTCCATTATTCTCTTTCTTTGTATTATGCGCTAAAATAATGAAAAATGTCTAACAGGCTACTTTATATTTCTTTTTTAATACCGAACAAAAGTTTTTACGACTAATACGAGTATACCCTAGTAAAATCTACTAAATGAATTATTCAAGTAGTTCTTAAAAAAAAGTGAAATACGGCCTTAAACGTTTTAACGCGGAAAATCAAACCGTTACTGCAAGTGGCACTTACAGACTGACTTGACTGCCTCGTTGGTCTAGTGGTTAGCATGTTCGACTGCGGCCGATGAGGTCCCGGGTTCGAGTACCGGGTCGGGCCATAATTAAGTATTGGGTTTTCTGACTAAAAATCTCAGTACCAGCCCGGAGTAAGGAAGTTGGCGGTGTTCCACCCCCGTGCCTCGGAGAGCATGTTAAGCCGTCGATCCCGGTTATCATTAACATGGTATAATAATAATAATAGAAAAATCACCTGAACAACTGCATTAAATTCTTCCCTAGAGACACGCAAGCAAAGTCACGGGTAATAGCTAATTTTCAAATTTACGAGTAAAAGTATCCAATATCATACAAACAACAAAGATGATCACCTGATATCATAACAAGGGATAACACAGATTCCGAAGCTCAATACAGATTTTACGGGCGCACGCCGCGGAATGATTTTCGAGGATCTCCCATCAAACGGTGTCTTCTTACTACAGCCTTCGAAGGCTTATGGTACGGTCATTTGAACCGGGATGTAAGGGCTTTGCTATACCAAGCAAGTTATTTTTTACTTCAATCCATACTAATATTATAAATCCGAAAGTGTGTCTGTCTGTCTGCTAAGCTTTCCCGGCCCATCTTTTCAACCGATTTTGCTGAAATTTGGTATAGAAGTAGGTTATATCCCGGGGAAGGACATAGACTTCTATCCCGAAGGAGTTCCCGCGGGAATCAAAAAAACCTTCATCCACGCGGACGAAGTCGCATTATCTAGTATTATATATATCCATTATCCATCATTCCCGCTCCTTTCTTAACAGTTCTTAATTAATGGGTTGTCATAAGGAAATCACTTTTAGTGATAAGACCGTCTGTCTGTCTGTCGGCTAGGCTTTCACGGCTCATCTGCTTAACCGATTTTGATGAAATATGGCACAGGGATAGGTTGTATCCCGGGGAAAAACCTATGCTACTTTTCATCCCGGAAAATTACCTTAAATAAAACTTAATTCGCCTAAGTCGCGGGTAGTATTTAAAAAATACGTCTTTAAGCGATTTACTATCGCTTAAAGACGTATTAATTAAGTAGCAGGATTAATTAACGAAGTTAACGGTTATTTACGAATTTTTTATCCCCCAATTTAAGTATAAATGTTTACACCTTTGTTAACACCTTTCAAGGTTTGTATTGGTAGTAAGGATTGTTATTTTATTAGCTTGCAAGTAGCCGAAGAAGAATGCTGTAGAATCGTATAAGCGATTTGGAGTGTACGTGTGGACACTTCCCAATTTCAAGTGAGCTAAATTTGTGACGACCTCCGTGGCGCAGCGTGTAGCGCTGTTGTCTTAACGAGCGGAGGTCCCGGGTTCGATCCCCGGCAGGCAGGGTCGATTTGGGAATTTGTAATTTCTGATTTTTCCCTGGTCTGGCCTGGCCTCGGCCGTGGCTAATTACCACCCTACCGGCCAAGCTATTTAGCGTTCCGGTACGATGCCGTGTAGAAACCGAATAGGGGTATGGGTTTAATATAACTGCCATGCCCCTAAAAGGTTAGCCCGATACCATCTTAGACTGCATGATCACTTACCATCAGGTGAGATCGCGGTCAAGGGCTAACTTGTAGTGGATAAAATAAAAATACCGTAAGACAGTTAGTAGTCTGTAAAAAAAATGTGTTGTAACATTTTTTTTTACTAAACTTGAAATTCCCTTAGTATGTCTGCAGCCTTACAGTCTACACAATAACGCAACACGATGCCGGCTTAAGGTTCCAAGTATTAAAAATCTTCCGACAAATTTGATGTTGGGAGTCGTGTTCACAAGGATTAATCCAATATCTTTATTTCCCTGGCATTCCGATTTCATGGTATGCCGTTTACGATTGATTCGTAAATCGTATCTTGATATTATTGATGTTAAGAAATTAGAGAAGATTGGATTTTTCTTATAAAACTACACGTCGATTTCTCCGAAATAAATTGTACAGAATCCGGAAGGTCTGTCAGATTAAATGAAGACCTCTGTGACGATCAAACCATAATCAAGGAGTAACTTTTAAGTAGCGTAGAGAAAATATCATCAAATATGTGAAAATATCTTCAATGTATGTGAATCTATACTAATATTATAAATATGACAGTTTGGATGGACGGATGGATGTTTGTTACTCAATTACGCCAGAACGGCTGAACGGATCTGGATGAAATTTGCCACAGAGATAGATTATAGTTTGGTACACATATAGGCTGCTTTTTATCCTGGAAAATTAAAGAGTTCTCACGGGAACCAAAAATCCTCAATCCACGCAGACGAAGTCGCGGGCATCAGCTAGTAGGTAATGTAACATTTTAAAACATGAGTGTTCTACATTCTGACATATAAACATCCTACTTAACAATCACAGCCCCGTTTTGCCGGTACGAAAATATGAGAAATATTCGATAATGCTTCAGAAAGGCCATCGAAAAGGCTCGAGTGCGTAGCTTTTTTCGTTCATTAGCCCGGATTACGTTTCCGTCAATGGCACGGAGACAGACCAAGTTAACGAGAACGAAGCTGATGTACCGAATAAAACAACAGAATACAACGTGTTGCTCGAAGCTATAAACATGAAAGGAGCATAAAGGTGAATGATAGAGCTATTAAAGCTGAGAGCGATGGGGCGGAATATCTTGACATGTGTACAGTGTCGGCGAGAATCCTGCTATTTACACTTAACTGTGCCACGTTTGAACTGACTAGACTAATAAATGTAACTGGGCAGACAAGGCAATTCATGTACCGAATCAGCCAATAGTGTAATGACGTGTAAAGTGTAAGCAATATAGCAAGGCAGGTAAAAGAAATAAATATTAAAAGAGTATGAGGGTTAAAGGTGAATGGCAGAGCTATTAAAACTTAGAGCTATGGGTTGGGATGTCTTGTATCTTGACAAAGTGAGTCAATGGGGCTGATTCTGTATAACACAATCTCTAAACTAAACTAAAATGGCAGCTTTAAATCTAGTTCTGTCCCTTTCCGTAGGAAGTATTATGAAAGGGTTAGCAATATTTGTAATGCTCTAATTTCAGTTTAGTTTAGAGATTGTGCATTACAGAATCAGCCCCAATGTCGCCAAAGAAGAATTTACAATTACATGACCGTGCTGCGTTTGAACCGCTAGGGTTAGTAACAACTAGTAGTTACAGTACTAGTAGAACACTAAAAATTATTTAACACTATGTGCTATTCTAGGAAAAAAGTTGATTATAATAATTATTGAATAATTACCACTAATTAAGAGTGGATGAAAGTTAATTATCAAAAGGACGGTACCTTTTTATAATGGAAATAGCGATTATTAAGACAATTAGGTATTATAAGGCTTTTATCCAGACAACGAAGAGAATGCTTTTTGTACAGGTAAAATAGCATCGGAAAGGAAAAATAGAATAAACGATGACGCCCACTGCCCAGCGGTTTAAACGACGAGGGCGAAGCAAAACAAACATAACAAGCTTTTTTTTTAAAATATATAGACTAGCGCTTGGCTACAATCAGACTTGCTTACAAGTGGTGATGGCTGCATGCAAGGTGAAAACGAATATAATTTTTTTTTCAATAATTAAAATATAAACCTTAAAACTAAGGCATTAAAGTTTAATTTCGAATGTAGAACAGCGTTCAAGCATGTCGCTGTTCGCGAGCATGTCGCTGTTTTCGACCATTTCGGTAACGCGAGCATTTTGGTCACGGTCACGCGAATCCACAAGTTTGGGGAACCAAAAAGTGCTCAACGCGGCTAAAGAAGTTTTCACTTCAAAAATGTAAAATAACTTTCAAGCAGTGTAAATGTGGCACGCCCAGACGTAGCATTACAGGAGGGCATTGTTCACAAAGGGTCATCCCACACCTGTCTGCAAATCTTAACAATAACTGCGAAACGCTGAGAGCAATTTTAGGGCTCTCGTCGACACGGATTACATTATGATGAATACACGCCCCTAGTGAGTCAAGTGACACTACAAAGGATGTCGGAGGGCCTTTAAGAAATGTATCTTGTTTCGTATCTTGGGTATGAAATGATAACTGTAAGATTTCATATATTACGTTAATATAACTATGATAATACCGTTACTACGCGATTTCTGTACATGATTTATTTTTTCATCTTTTTCGAAGGAAAGTTTACTATCGATACATAGAGCAAAAATGTTCCTAAGTGAAAACTTCTTTAGGCGCGTGGAGCACTTTTTGGTAGGGGCTAAAATGTAGATTCGCGTGACCGACATGCTTGCGAACAGCGAAATGCTCGCGAACATGTAAATATACCTACTCCATTCGAAATTAAACTTTAATGCCTTAGTGTTAAGGTTTATCCATATCCATATTAATATTATAAATGCGAAAGTGTGTCTGTCTGTCTGTCTATCTATCTGTCTGTTTCACGGCTCATCTGTTCAACCGATTTTGATGAAATTTGGTACAGGGATAGGTTGTATCCCGGCAAAGGCCATAGGCTATTTTTTATCCCGGAAAATTCAAGAGTTCCCGCGGGAATCAAAAACACTATCTCTTGAACCGAATTTGATGAAATTTAGCATAAGGATAGTTTATATCCAGGGGAAGGATAAAGGCTACTTTTTATCCCGGAAAATTCAAGAGTTCCCGCGGGAATAAAAAAAACTATCTAATCAACCGATTTTGATGAACTTTAGCATAAGGATAGTTTATATCCAGGGAGAGGGCATAGGCTACTTTTTATCCCGGAAAATTAAAGAGTTCCCACGGGAATCATGAAATTTTAATCCACGCGGACGAAGTCGCGGGCATCATCAAGTTTTTGAATAATTTGAATAATTTTTTTTAATTATTACAAAAAAAATTAAATGTTCGTTTTCACTTCTATCGGCAGTCCCTATGACTGCCAATTTTTTTTAATTTTACTTTTTGTCTATGACGCTCAAATTACTCGATGGATTTCAATAGTACTTAGCATACTAATTGTAGTCAATATTGTAATACTCTGTACCTTTGTCATCGTTACTCCATAATTCTATTAAATGTAAACCGATTAGGAAAATTATTTTTTCTTTTCAAAGGCTCTGTATCTATATGTACGTAATGACTCAAGTAGCTGTATCCAACACTGCCTCTATACTTACATTAAGGATGATAATTCAATAAAATAAATAGCAACGTATTTCGAGCGTATAAAGAGAAAAAAAGTCCATTATCCAATTTCTGTCGAGATATACAAAAGACAATGAGACGCGGTATTGATGCCGTTCCGCCGAATTGAGTTATACTCCGACAAAATGGCCGCCGTGGCACCGTCTATGTTATTTCCTCTGCTAAATCAGGAACAAAAATGACGATCCCATTTACTGTTGCGTCACGGAATAAATAAACAGTCCCAGAAAAATGAGCAAAGTCATGCTATTTTAGAAAATATCATTCTAATATTATGAATGCGAAAATGTGTTTGTTTGTTGGTTTGTCCTTCAATCACGCCGCTACAAAGCAATGGATCGACGTGATTTTTTGCTTGGGTATACTTAAGGACCCGAAGAGTGACATAGGCTACTTTTATCTCCGTATTAATTATAAAAAAAATTATTCCACGCGTACGAAGTCGCGGGCGTGTCTAGTTTTGTCTATAAATTAACATGATCATAGCGTTAGGTACACACAAGCATTGGTAAGCAATTATCGATGCCTTAGAGTTCTGCATAATATTCTCAACTAAATTGGACAGGTGGATTCCACACTTATGTGGCAAACTGATTAATCTAAGTGACTTCATCACCACCGTACATACTCGTAGCATTTAGCGTGTAAGATCCCTAGCCACACATTCTAGTGCGTTTTTGTGCATACCTTAGTTGTAGTTTGACGACCTCCGTGGCGCAGTGTGTAGCGCTGTTGCCTTAACGTGCGGAGGTCCTGGGTTCGATCCCCGGCAGGGTCAATTTGGGAATTTATTATTTCTGAATTTTCCCTGGTCTGGCCTGGTGGGAGGCTTCGGCCGCGGCTAGTTACCACCCTACCGGCAAAGACGTGCCGCTAAGCGATTTAGCGTTCCGGTACGATGCCGTGTAGAAACCGAAGGGGTTATGGGTTGAATATAACTGCCATGCCCCTAACAGGTTAGCCCGCTACCATCTTAGACTGCATCATCACTTACCATCAGGTGAGATCGTAGTCAAGGGCTAGCTTGTAGTGGATAAAAAAAAAAAAAAAAAAAAAAAAAAAAAAAAAAAAAAAAAAAAAAAAAAGGTAGTGCTCTGTCGAAAATGTTTCTTTTAAAACATTTTTTTTTATATTACTAAACTGACTTTCAAATTCGTCACACGTTTACGTTGGTATGTAGCCCGTTGAGCCGTTGAGCACCAAATGTAACGAGGGTCCTAAGCACCCCCACGTTTTACAGCCATTACTGAAGCTTACAGAAAGGCGTGAGTTAACTGTTAGGTCATGGACAATTTTGTACACTACTGAACTTCCACTGAGCACAAGGCTCCTCTCGGGATAAGATAGATTTGGCCATAGTCCACATCGCTGGCCACCTGCGTGGGTTAGCAGACTTCACACATTTTTGTTATTGAATACTTTGTAGATCGCAATTTGATTTAACGATAGCAATCGTGGCCGGATCAAATAAATATTTTCTTTATGTTTAACCAAGTTTTTATAATTAACTGTTTACATTAAATCTCTCGTGAAACCGCTACACGTTGTGACCATTCGCTCGTGCAAGTTTTAAAGAGAGTACAAACTACCCCTATATTCAATGTACTCTGTGGTACAAACATATTTTAAAAGTAATTTTAATTATTCGCCCACTTCTGGAATTATGCTTACAGTTGTAAACACAAAGTTAGCTGACCTGCTAAAACTATGACAATACAAACGAAGCCACGTAGGTACCGCGATAGAGTTTAAAAATTGAAATTTTTAAATTGCTATTTGCAGCTGAGTTATAACGGTGCGGCGTCGTAAAGCGTGCGTATCGCTGCTCCGACACGAAATTAATATAAAGAGAAGCTGTTTTCCTATGCAGATTACTAGTATAAAAATGTGAAATTTATCAACAAACCTCCTAAGGTACCTATATTTTTAATGCTAAGACCCTACGAAAAGAATTAAATAATTAAATAATCCTTTATTCAGCCAAAAAAATTTACGGTTGACTGTAAAGTCGGTTTACGGACGATAGTTTTACGTGATAGGCTCAGGCGGAACGTGACACTTGAACTAAATGAAACATATTATTATTTATGGAGCACCACAGCTCTCATGGAACCAAGGTGCCAATTAGGTAAACCAGGTCTAAGTTGAGCAAAAGGCGATGGAAAGGCCTGTCCTTCATATATATTTTTTTTATCTACTACAAGTTAACTCTCGACTGCAATCTCATCTGATGGTAAGTTAGTTATGCAGTCTAAGATGGTAGCGGGCTAACCTGTTAGGGGCATGTCAGTTATTATTGACCTATACCCCTGGTTTCTACACGGCATCGTACTGGAACGCTAAATCGTTTGGCGGCACGTCTTTGCCGGCCGAAGCCTCCCACCAGACAACAGATTTTGTTTTTCATAGTAAATTGGTTCGAAATCTATCCTACTTAAAACTGCCTTATATTATATTATCTATTATTTAATCTATGCTATAAGCTTAAGACGGCTTAGGTGTAAGAAAGGCGTAGGCATTAGACCAAGGAGGATTACAGTGATATCTTGTATGGAAATTGAGTTCTAATACCTATTACGTAGCAGCCGAGGTAATCGCCGTAGTGCTGATAAGAGTACCAAGCAATTTCGCTTAAAGACTCACATAGGAGAATATGAACAATTTGGAGACACAAACGACGGTAAAATAATTATTTTCTTATTTTTTTTAGCGGGCTAACCTGTTAGGGGCATGGCATATTAAGCCCCATTCCCCTCTACACGGCATCGTACTGGAACGCTAAATCACTTGGCGTGCCGTCTTTGCCGGTAATTAGCCATGCAGCCGAAGCCTCTCATCAGGCCAGACCCGAGAATAATCAGAAATTATAAATTCCCAAATTGACCCTGCCGGGGATCGAACCCGGGGATCGATCGTGCGGAGGTGCACGTTAAGACAAAAGCGTTCAACACTGCGCCAGGGCGTCAAGGGTCAATTAAATATAATCTGTAAAAATAATTTTTGGAGTACAACTTTTTACGCGCCTAATGGATAGAGCAAGCGGTATTCAGAGCTCGGGGTGAAAAAATAAATAAATGACCTATGAGACGCTGAAACAACATATTGTAAACCTTTGATTTTTCAAAATTCATGTTTGTCGAAAATCAGGCTCTTGCAAATGATAAGATGTGACGGTGTTAATTATTTGCGGCTTGTTATCTTAAACTATCTACGAGGGTTGCAAACGCGCCCTGGTTTTGAGCCAACAGCCGCAAACATCATTATTATAGTACGTTAAAGAAGTCGAGGATTGGATCGAAAAGAGATATAGATTTACAAGATAAGAGCGTCGCAAAGCTCAGCTACGAAGCTTTCAATACCTCACTGAAAGCAATGGTGTGTTTTCAAACAAGCTTATCAAAATCATCCATCCATCCCCTCGTAGCCCGAGGGGTTGTATTGGAAAATATTCATAGTTACACAAAAAAGTTCGGGGGACTGAAAAAGCATTGACGTTAAATATGTAACGTTCGCCCAAAAGTAGACATATTACAGGGGTGTTAATTTTGACAGTAAATAATAATTTACTGTCAAAATTAACACCCCTGTAATATGTCTACTTTTGGGCGAATTTTGAGACCACTTCATGATTTTAAAGCCTAGTATTAGGGACAAATGTCCCGCGATACTGTCACTGTCGGGCGACGTCGCTCGACTTCGCCCGACATTGCATGACAACGTAACACCGTTTTACCTATAATAAAAATTGTTGCCTGTTGCCAAACAACTTAACAAAACGAACTAATTTTAAGCATATTATTATTAATAATTATTTTAAATATCTTTAGTAAGTTTAAGAAATATGTTGATTAATTTGCAAATCATTACAGTAAAGTCAAGCATTGATTCACGTTGTAAAAACATTGTGCATCTTGCTCTGTAGTATTTTCCGCCCGTAAACGTTGATTGAATCAGCATGCTATCATGTACGATCACATAATAACAGGAGCATTCTTAACATTTAAGAATAAGAGCTGAGCTTTCAGGATCTCGCAGAAAGCATTGGTGTGTCGCCAAACAAGCTTAGCATAGCCTTCCACACTTAGCCCAGGGGGTTGTATTGAATAATATTCATACACAGAAAATTCGAATCGGTTATCCAGGGGACTGAAAAAACATGAAATGATATTATATTTCGGGATCAGAGGGAATATGATATCATTGTTTGTTGTGTTTCCATTTCGGGGATGATTTAGCGTCATTTAGGTTTGTTATGTTTTATTTGAGCGCTTTACGGATTTTTCTTATTTGTTATTCAAATGACGTGAAATTAATGACGTTGTCTACACCTATCACAAAGAAAATTGAGTTTGTAAGCAAATAAAATCTTTACTAATATTATAAATGTGAAAGTTTGGATGTATTGATGTTTGTTATTCAATCACGCCAGAACGGCTGAACGGATATGAATGAAATGTGGCACAGAAATAGATTATAGTCCATAATAACACATAGGCTACTTTTTATCCCGGAAAATTAGGAAATAAACCAAAGAAACGTCACTCCACGCGGATGATGTCGCGGGCATAGGCTAGTTACAAATAAAAAAACTAAGTTGGTAATTCAGTGCGCAGTGGTAATAGCCTAGTGGTTTAGATTACCGGCTTCCTGTTCAGGTTGTCGGTAGTTCAATCCCCGGGCACGCATCTCTAACTTTTAGGAGGTGCGTTTTCGAATCGAATATAACGTTGAAGGAAAATATCGCAAGAAAACTATGCAGGCTTCCTTACGATGTTCGCCAGTGACTCATTACGTTATTGCTTAAAACGCACATAGCTCACATAAAGCTAGAAGTGCATGCCCGAGAATCAAACCCCGAACACCCGATCAGGAGACTGACACGACGTCTAAAGTCTAAACTACTAGACTATCACCGCTAACATTTAAGTACGTAAGTACCCAACCGTAGTTACTTTTACATTAGAGTGTAATCAACCCATTTTTCTCCTTTACCATGTAGACAGTCTAATTAAAAGACCGTCTAACTTGGGTCGCTCGTTACTTTTAACAAGCTTAGGTCTCAGAGGAGATCTCGATAGACATACAGATGTTTTTTTCTTTTTATAGATAAATGGGAGCATTAACGCTTGGAGAGTACTCACTCTTACACCCAAGGGGGTATCGAAGCTTCACAAGCTGGAAGCATTGAGTATTTTAAAGTGCAAGAGAGAATTTATCTACTTTGAAATACTCGTATAGATAGTATAATAGGTAATTTGGCTCTCATTTATGTCAAGATATTTCCGGGATAAAGTAGCATAAGTCCTTCCCCGGGATGTAGGTTCCCCTCCTTACCAAATTTCATCAAAATCGGTGGAAAAGATGGTTCGTTAGGGCATAGCAGACAGACAGACACACTTTCGCATTTATAATATTACTATGCATTAAGAAACGTTGACCCAAGTCAATAAAATTGAATGGGTGACCAATAATTTTGCAGGTTCATATATGTTGTATATTTACTCAGAGTCTCGGGAAAAAGAAATAGTACTTTTAGTCGCAAGCGGAAGGACCTAGGAACCCCCCCGTGCTATTCTCTCAAGAAGATTCCCCCTACGATTATATGAAGAATGGAGTCAATTGCGCGCAGTGTCGACATGTGTACCGATACTAATTAATGCACAAAGTGGTTTTGCATTAGGCAATGAGGTGTTAAACGTAATATGGGAACTCGTTGGGTGAAATCACAGAAGCGTAGTTCGAATGTTGATATTTCTACCGCGGTTCAAACCCCTCAATCTACTATCCAGCTTGCGATTAGTAGCTGGTGAAACTTTTTGCCCGTGTAAGTAATGCCGTGTAAAATTACATACTGCCAGTGTGTAATACTGCCTATTTAATAACTACCCTGTACTTCCAGGACGCAACCTATCTATGTACCAAATTTCAATGAATTAAAATCGGTTGCATTGATGGACTGTGAAAACGGAGCATATATATCCGTTATAGGGTAAGGAAATGGTTACTTTTCCCGGACAATCATAGTTTCCACAGGTTTTAAAAAAAAAAACAGAAAATCTATGCAGATGAAGTATAGATAGATAGATATTTATTGAAGAACATAGCTATGTTGGTTATTTTAGTTCTTCTTCGGATCTCATCACTTCTTACTGATTTTCATCATGTAGTCTTTGAATAATATGTATTCTATACAATGTACTAAAAAAATTCTACATCAATGATTCTATACAATATATTATTTACCCTTCCATATTTCCATTACTCTCCTTGCTTTATCCAACAACCCCTCAAGGAAAACAAGCGCAAAGGTAGCGTCACTTATACCTCGAAATTCCCAGTAAAAAATTGGCAAAATCAACCCTGGAAGTCTAATTGTATTTCCCGTGAAGGCGCGGGTTTGAAGTCAACCAATCCAATCCAATTTTAGTTAATGGGTTGAAAAAAAAACAAGGCGGCGCTGTTACCCTTTATCAAGGTAGTATACAATATGGTAATGGAAAATGTTATCTTACAAAAATAATATGTACGAAGGTCGAGTTGGTGTACCTACGGATTTTAAAAAACTTTAAACCACGCGGAAATGTCAGGCATAAGATAATTTAAATTATAAAATAAATAATATAGGTACGCTTCAAACAGGGCGCTTACTAGCGTTAATTGCTTTTTGTATTGTTATTACTTTTGTTCCAGAATTGTTTTAGAGACGTCATATAAAAAAGCTATTTAAAGATAATACTGTTTTACTTGATGGTAGTAAGCCCACTGAAAACATGCACTGTTAAAAAATTTAATTAAAAAAATTAAAATAATCACCGACACATAATGAAGTAATACTCGTACCATACCAATTTCAATTTGATTGTACATGTGGAAGTTCAAACCTTTATCAACTAGAAAAGGATCTTCAAATGGCTGAACCCATTATTTTGAATCATAGCAAGAACACTCTCGATCAAGTCACCTTTCAAACAAAGAAAACTAAATCAAAATCTGTTCATCCGTTTGGAAGCTACGATGCCACAGACAAACACATATATACACAGATACAAACGTAAAACTTATAACACCCCTCTTTTTGCGTCAGGGGTTAAAAATAACAAAGAATCAGTCCTTCAGATAACGTTCAGACCTCAATTAAACTATCAACAGCCGAAAAGTTTAACTGGATGTTCAAAGTTTACAACAAAGGCTGACAAAAGTGAAAAATCTCTAACAATAACGTAAAGCCGACTTTGCAAGCGGACAAGGTTATCCTATTAGGGCCTGTGCGACTCGTGGCGTTTATTTATTCATACCTAAATCCGCCTAACTGAGACTAATCTTGCCGACTTTACCGCTTACATTATTTCTAGCAAAACTTAGTTAGATTACCTAATATTAAAAACTATAATTGCCTCATCTGGTGACAGAAGGGCTGGCTCATTTTTTGCGCAAAGGATCAGCCTGGCTGACAAGCGCGGAAATGCAGTCAGCATTCTTGCCACCATTCCACGCGGGCATGAGATTTATATGGTGATTAGGTTAGGCTAGCTAGCATTAAGTTCTATTGTATTATTTTCAATAAATGGCAAAAAAAAAAAAATTGATGATGCCCGCGATTTCGTCCGCGAGGATTAAGGTTTTGATTCCCACGGGAACTGTTTAGTTTTCGCTGGAAAGAAATTAGCCTTCTTTTGTGTTAATTCAGGGTATAAGCTATCTCCATTCCAAATTTCAGCTAAATCGGTTCAGTCATTTTGGCGTGAATACAAAAATATAAACTCACAAATTAATACTATTACATAGTAAGATATGATATGATCATTGATGTAGAATTTTAGTATTACTCATTCTATTTCAATGGATATGATGACTATAAGTGAAAGTTTAGAATATGTCAAAAGCGTCAGGTAAGCTAAAGTCCTGAAATGACACCTTTTCAGTATTTTTCGGAGAACTTTCACACAAATCTTGTCTACCTATAGTCTATCCATAATAATATTATAAATACGAAAGTGTGTCTGCCTGTCTGTCTGTCTGTCTGCTACGCTTTCATTCAAGCGATTTTGATGAAAATTGGTACAGGGATAGGTTATATCCCGGGGAAGGACATAGGCCACTTTTATCCCGGAAAATTAAGGAGTTCCCGCGGGAATCGAAATAACATAGTCCACGCGGATGAAGTCGCGGGCATCAGCTAGTAGTCTATAAATTGGGTGGATAAAATATGTCCTCATTTCAATTTAAAATACCTACATTTTTCAAGACCGATTCTTTCGTGACATAAAAATGTTATATTGAAATAATACAGCTGTAAGCGATGACAGTAACCTGTATCTGGTTAAATTGTTTTTATTTCTCTTAGGTAAGGGAGTTCTCATCTTTTAGGCAAAGTTTTGGCCTGGCTGTCCAACGTGGATATGCAGCGACTACATACTGCCAGAGCGGCTGAGATACGTCGATTAAAACGTATTTTTACACGACTGTCCAAAAAATTTGTGCAATGTTTTAAGGGTTCATGTATGTATGTATAGTATAACATAACTTCTAAATGCCGGAACAGAATTGGATGTATCGTATATCGTTAGAATCCTCACATCTCCCCGGGTGACACTGGCTATAAATTTGCTAGTACCACTTAACATTGTTTAAAAATATACCACTTCAACGAAATCTGAGGTTGTACTCGTACATTGAAGTAGGTATTTCCCGGATCAATCTATTTTCCTTTGAGATAGTGCCAACTAGCGCTGTGTATATTTTTGGTACAAAATTCAATAATTACCCGCGCGTTTCTAAGCTCTGTCTTGAACTAAGGAAATAATCTTACAGCCCAGGAATTACGGCATTTACAGAATATATGATTTTCCCAGAAAAAAAAACGGCCGCAATTATTTTTAATTTGAATATTTTTTTTGATTGTCAATATTATCGCCATTTACTTATAAATTATTTTTTTGAATGGATACCAGAAAATGAACCACCAGAACCTGGAAGAGGTATGGAAATTTCAAAAAATTCTTTTCCGTAGAATAAGTAGTTTAAGTTTTCACCTGAATGACCAAAAATTAGCACCCCGTACTCAAATTCCATGGTAGATGTCTCCTATTGTGTATCACAACCCCTATAATGAAATCTACTTGCCTCTTATACTTATTTCTGTACCTACATATATTAGTTTCCGTTTTCACATATAATATGACCAATCCAAAAATTTGCACCCTGTACACAAATCCGTAGTAGATTTATTTACGATCTCCTTGGAATAGTGTTGAGCGTTGTTGTCTTAACGTGGGAGGCCCCGAGTTCGATTCCCGGCAGGGTTGGTTTGGGAATTTATAATTCCTGAATTTTCTCCGGTTTGGTCTGGTGGGAGGCTTCGAATGTGGCTAGTTACCATCCTACCGGCAAAGACGTACCGCCAAGCGATTTAGCGTTCCAGTAAGATGCCGTGTTTCTACCGACTAGGGGTATGGGTTTAATATAACTGCCATACCCCTAACAGGTTAGCCCCTACCATATTAGACTGCATCGTCACTTACCATCAGGTGAGATCGCATTTAAGGGTTAACTTGTAGTGGTACTAATTAAAAAAAAGATACCAGATACCTCGTATCATGTGTTAAACCCCATAACGCAATCGGATTACCAAATATCAATAATAATAATTTAATCACAATATTCGTTTAGCTTAGGTTAATATCTGGGTGTGTATAATTATCTGTTATGAGAGCACAATATTTAATCTGAATTGTTGAATTATTCAATTACTCGTTTCATTATTAAAGTTGTTTAAGTACTTAATTTTGATTGAATCCAAACTAATATTATAAATGCGAAAGTGTGTCTGTCTGTTCGTCTGTCTGTCTGTCTGCTACGCTTTAGCGGCCCATCTTTTCAATAGATCGATTTTGATGGAATTTGGTATAGACATAGGTAACATCTCGGGGAAGGACATGGATGGCCCCAGGACGCAGTATGTTTTGCGCTGCGTTGTTTTAACAGACTTTTGGTAAAGAACAGAATGGGCTCGAAAGTTGGACATACTCCGACAAAAAATTTAAGTGAGTTGAGACGCCGGGTACATAATTAAATACATTACTTCCATACTAATATTATAAATGCGTAAGTGTGTCTGTCTGTCTGCTACGCTTTCACGGCCCAACTGTTCAATTGATTTTGATGAAATTTGGTACAGGGATAGTTTGTATCCCGGAGAAGGATATAGGCTTCTTTTTATCCCGAAAAACTAAAGAGTTCCCGCGGCAATCAAAAAAACTATCCACGCGGACGAAGTCGCGGGCATCATCTAGTATGTTTATAAATAACTCGAGCAAGATAGTTTATAAAATAATTTTAAATTGTCTGTTTAACTTCAAATACGAGTGGCGAATGCATTCAGTTATATTCAATGCTACATTTTATATTCAATTTAAAAGATGACGCTGCCTGCAATCGGAAAGCAATTTTGCGGCCGGTCATATTTTATATCCACGCAAATTGGGTTTATTGTACGTGACGTACTTTACGACTACGTACACAAATATAACCTAAAGTACATAAAGTTATAGCATTTACTTTTGTAATAGTACCTAAATTATATTGTGCGCTTGGTATATTTGTTACATTCGTTTGTTGTATACTTAGTTACATAAATAAAGGCTTACTTATTTACACAAATATATCTCAGTAGTTAGTATGCAACTAGCGGTCGCCTGCAGCTTTGCTCTAAGCATTTAGCAAGTTAGCCTAGCATTGCACATCTGATGGTAAGTGATGATCCAGTCTAAGAAGGTAGCGGGCTAATCTGTTAGGGGCATGGCAGTTATATTAAACCCATACCCCTAATCGGTTTCTACGCGGCATCGTATACCTCGAACGTTACCTGCGGCATCGACCGCAGTCAAGGGCTAAATTGTAGTGGATAAAAAAATAAAATTATTTTAATTGTATGTTAAACACGAAGAGTGCTGAGAAAAATATAATACAAAAATGGTAAAACAGCGAAATGAATACATTCATGTAACGCAGCGTCCATAACCTCCGAAGATTAAAGTTTGATATTTAAATGTGAAGGTTTCAAACTTCCTATACCTACATTTTGAGTGTAGAGAAGTTCTCGCAAAATATGTTAAAAGATACGACTCGGGATAGTTTGCTATGAACGAGCTGGAATACTTACAGTGTACGTACAGTTTTATGCACCACTACCCACTGTTTTATGTAACAGTATTGTTAACTTGGTAAGTTATATAGGAACTAGTTGTTGCCCGCGATTACGTGGATTTTTTTTTTAAATTCCCATTCGCATTTATATTATTAGTATGATAGTTTGCAGTCTAAGTGACAAAATGGGTAACTTTAGGTTCTCTTTACCCGTTAAACTGGCAGCATTTCCACGTTGGATACGTTGCATTGGATTAATTATTTACGTAAAAGATCCATCATCATCCATATATATGGATGTCCATATATTATGTATTAGCAAGTAAGGCATGTACATGAAAGCTATCTAAATAAATGACTAAAATGACCAGACGTTATAGTACAGACGGAAGGTACTAAAAAAATTCTACATCAATGGACGGAACAATTGAACTTGAAATGTCATGCAACCTGTCATACTTCATTAACAGTCATGAATAATTATTAACATTTTTTATATTATAGTAAAAAAGAATGTTCCTCGGCCCTACCAGATGTCGGAATGACCGAATTTCAATGTATCTGCACCGCGGAAGATTTATAGGGCTCAAGTGTGACCACATACTAAAAAAAAAACGTGTAATGTAATATGTGGTCTGAGCTTTACTGTTCTTCATTACGGAAAGAGTCATGTCTCTTGAGTTCATGTCCATCCACAAAAAATACCTAGATACTTTATTGGAGCAAATTATAGGTTTATTCTGAATTGCTGTCACAAATCTCCTAGGATTTGGCCATAGTCCATCACGCTGGCCTAGTCCACAAAGGCAGACTTCACCATTGAGAGCATAATGAACAACTATCATCATCGCAAAATAAGTTAAGACGTAAAACTTCCAAAGTTTCCTCGAAACCGGGTCGATAAATGTTTCTTGTACTTACAGCGTACAGATTTTTCGCACAAAAGAGCTTCCAATATGTTACCTATGCACTGGAGTCTGGATTGTTGACTTGATCTTCTATATGGAAATCGACCTTAGCGCTCTCTTTCATGCAAAGTAGTAAATATTTGTTTTTGAGATGTTTCTTTTGCATAACATTCTGAAAATTTCCGCACTTATTTTCGTAAAGTTTTCGCTTCACTTTCAAAGTTGTTCATTACTTTCGAAGTCTGCCTTGAGGTTTAAAATAAATATTTTATGTGAACATAGTTTAATGTGTTGCTAGATTTTAGTACTAACTGAGTAACCTACTAAACAAGAAATTTAAATGAAAACAAAATATAAATTATACACCTATTCGTAAAAAAAAACAAATGAATGGACCGATTTCTAGGTATTACGGCCAGTACATAAAATAAACATTAAATTACATTTAGTATAGAATCAAAAAAGGAATGGCATTATTTCAGAAAAAAAAACCGGAACTAAAGACACAAAATTTGACACCCTATTTTAAGTGAAATTATAACAAAAAAATTTATCTTTTGGTGGTCGTTATATTTAACTCAGAAAGTATTGTTTAATTCTTACTTAACGTTCAGAATACATTTACAGAACTTACTCTCAATATAACGTATTCAAAGATGCAACATGGAAATATTGTTCCAAACAGAATCGACAGCTTTGCTATTTTATTTACGTACACGACTCTCGCGCTGAAAAATACCCTACAGTGTTACCGACTTGGTACATACACTGCACTGTACTCTCGATCTTTTATATGGAAATCGGTTGTAGCATTTTCCCCTAGCGAGGTGACAAAATATTTACGGTTTCCATAAGTATTACATTTTCCCGTGTAAGCGTTACTTCTCTATCTTATAAATATTAAACGGAAAATACTGTAACTGCTTAGTAATATTATTTATTCTTTAATTAATCTTATAAACACGGCCGGCATTTAGCCATTACACATAGATCTATATTCAAGCGTTCCCCACCAGTGCTGCCAAGTCATAGAAGCAGTAAGGCCATGGACTTAAAATTAACATACTAATACCTTTTTTTCTGTCATCGAAGACACCTATTCTATGGTAATATCTTAATGTTCAGCCCAATACTTATTTAATACTTTTAAGCTCAAAATTATATCATAACTTGTAAAAATCATGGACTTTAAATAGCTCTTTAGAACTGTTATAAATAACGGTAATGAAGATGGTTGTATTTAAAATTAGGTATATTTTTAACTAATGAGAAATAATATAATACACGAAGCTAACTAAACCTTTAAATTATTAAGTAAAGGGGATGTTTCAAGAATGTTTGAACTCGCGGCTAAGAGTTGTATACACAAAAATATAGTTTAAGTTTTTATTTTTGTCCTTTTATTTACATTGTTCCTTTAGAGTTATATTATTTTTATTATGTAGGTAGTTTTGTGATCGGTTTCTTTTTATACATCTTATTTTATAATGGCCGTGTATACTTATAAGTGGCGTGTCACACACCTTATGTAGTACTATTATTAATTTAAGCTGTGTGTACTCGCCGTTGGTATACCTACCGTAATACAATGACCTTCTATACACAAGAAGGTCATTGCCGTAATACAATAAATATATAATAAATAAAACTATAGCCCAGAAAACATAAATCAATTATAACAACTAGAAGACGTCTTTTTTTTTAATCCACTACAAGCTAGCCCTTGACTGCGATGTCACCTGATAGTAAGTGATGATGCAGTCTAAGATAGTAGCGGGCTAACCTGTTAGGGGCATGGCAGTTATATTAAACCCATACCCCTTCGGTTTCTACACGGCATCGTACCGGAACGCTAAATCGCTTGGCGGCACGTCTTAGCCGGTAGGGTGGTAACTAGCCACGGCCGAAGCCACCCACCAGGCCAGACCAGGGAAAATGCAGAAATTATAAATTCCCAAATTGACCCGGTCGGATCACAATGGCTTACCTCAAATATGGGTGGCTCACATAATAAGCGGAAAGCGGGAAACATTAGTCTGTCCGCGATAAGAAAATAACGACTCAAAAAGTTGCAAGAAATCAAAAAGTTGTCGGCTTAAATTTTCCGGGATAAAATAGAGGTTATAAACTTTATGCCAAATTTCAGCCAAATCGGTTCAGTCATAACGGCGTTAAAGAGCAACAAACATCCAAATTTATAAACATCCGAACTTGTCAATAGTTGTAAATTTTAGTCTACCTATTACGTGGATAAGCCATGTCAAACTTTTTTATATTTTTAACATAGTTTAATGTACTTTTTAAACCAGCTTTGTGACCCAAATAATGCTGATATGTATAGTGTTTACGTCTACAGTATGAATAAAAGTAAAAACGCTTTTCACTTGGCCCAAAACCGGAAGCAAATTCATCTCTTTTTAATAAATGATAATCGATATTAAAGTTTCGAAGTCGATGAGAGTAGAAGTCTTTTTTAATGGCTTACATCTTTTATTAATTGAGACTGTAGGGCTATTATGAAGAGTTTTAGGCATTTTTCAAAATGATTTCCCAGTACCACATTTTTGTGCCAGTATGCGGTGTACATAACTGGCAAAGCTGGCTTTGAGGTCATTATTATCATCTCCTCATCTTTTTGGTATCTCAATTTTGTATGATTAAAATGGTATTCAGTGGTTTCAAGTGATTGCATTTATTCTCCCCCTGCCCTTGTCCTGAATATCGGTTATTATCTTTTGTCCTTCTCCAGTTTACAAGATATATCCCTGTGGTATAATATTCGTATGGATGGAGCTAGTGTAAGATACTCGCTTTTAATATGAAATTCGACGCTTTTGTTTCAAGTGGTCGCATTTATTTTCCCCATGTCCGGGTCCTCATTAAGTTTGGACTGCCTCGTTGGTCTGGTGGTTAGCATGTTCGACTGCGGCCGACGAGGCCCAGGGTTCGAACCCTGGGCCTCTTCCAAGTATTGGGTTTATCTAACAAGAAATTCTTAGTACTAGCCCGGAGTTAGGAACTTGGCGGTGTTTCACCCACGTGCCTCGGAGAGCACGTTAAGCCGTCGGTCCTGCACCTGATCTCTCTCCGGTCGTGTCGGATTTTACATCCCATCAGGCTATGGGAGTAAAGGAACTGAGAGTGCATCTGTATAAACGCACACACTTGTGCACTATAATATCTCCAGAGCAAATGGCTAATCTCTCTAGATAGGCCGCCCAAATTCGGTCGGGAGGACATTTATTTATGTTTAATTATGGATAATTCAAACGGGATAAAAGTTATCCCATGTCCGTCTCCAAGAAACAAGATTATATCTGTTGCCGTTAAGCCGTTGATTCAGCGGATAGCCTTAAAAATATGTTAGCAGCCAGAAAGACACATAGTTTTTTTTTTTTTATCCACTACAAGCTAGCCCTTGACTGCGATCACACCTGATGGTAAGTGATGATGCAGTCTAAGATGGTAGCGGGCTAACCTGTTAGGGGCATGGCAGTTATATTAAACCCACACCCCTTCGGTTTCTACACGGCATCGTACCGGAACGCTAAATCGCTTGGCGGCACGTCTTTGCCGGTAGGGTGGTAACTAGCCACGGCCGAAGCCTCCCACCAGGCCAGACCAGGGAAAATTCAGAAATTATAAATTCCTAAATTGACCCTGCCGGGGATCGAACCCGAGACCTCCGCACGTTAAGGTAACAGCGCTATACACTGCGCCACGGAGGTCGTCAAAAATCTATCGGAGTTATCGAATTAATAGCGTTTTAAGGGATGAGCCTTGAGAATGCCAGTCAATTCCATCATTAATGAGTTATGAATTTTAAGTCAATCCAATTAGACATAGAGTGACGGTGTGTTATCCCTCAGTCACATTTACTGGTTATAGTTCTGTTTGTGGCCAAAATGTCGGCAAAATCATTCGTATAATAGTAGTGTGGTAAAAGATAGTCTCTTTTAACATGAGCCGAAAATTCGAGGCTTTTGTTTCAAGTGGTCGCATTTATTCTCCCCCTGTCCGAGTCCTCTTTAATTATGGATAATTTATATTCAGATTAAAGCCAGCCAGGTGGGGGCGTGTTCAGGGCTCTATTATATACCGCACGTGACTTCAATATGCAGTTATTGCGATTTATGGCGGCTACAGCTGTGGAATAGTTTAGACGCTTTCATGTTCAAGTGTTACAGTTATTTATTTTGGGAACTATGAGTACTAAAATTTTGTGTTCCCCTGGGCCGTACCATACCAGCCCCCCGATTGTGTAAGGAAATCGTAACCGTATTCGTTTGACAAACGTATAATTCGACCTGTTTAAGGAGTCCATAGATGTCTGCACGTCAAAAAGCATGTATGAACTCCTCAAACAGTTTGAGTAATACGTTTTAAGCTGTCAAATTATTATGAATTGCTTAAAGACAATATTGGGCCTCTCCTCTGGAATTATTTTTGACAATTGCATCCCTTTCCTTCCTTTTAATAATAGGGAATTCCTTTTATCGGGATAAAAAGTATACTTAGTTTGTCTTTAGCAACTTTATTTTTGGAACCATTATATATTTTTTATTCCCGTGATGTGTGACAGTTGCAAGGACTGCAATTGACCTCCCTGGTGGGTCTAAGTTTTTCCTAATTCGATTCGATATACCTCAAATGCTATGACGTATGATAATAATTTTTATCCCGAGAAAACAACTGAATTCGGTGATATTTTGAAGTTCATATTAACGACAACGAAGTTGCAGGCAAAGACTAATACTCTATGTATAATTGGCTATTATCTCAATTTAAAAAAAATATGAACCAATCTTTACAATTTTACCTCGCCTCGAGTCATAATTTTCTGTTTATTATAACTTCAAAAGTAAAAGAAAATACTAGAATGAAAACTTTAGCGGCGAATATGGTGATCTTTGCACATACTAGATAAAAGGCTAGACAGTACGCGGTCGGAAAAAAAGTTATGAACGGAATTTTCTTTTCGGCACTTCTTCAAAGTATGTTATCTACCTATACTTACTTAATATTATAAATGCGAAAGTTTGGATGTATGGATGGATGTTTGTTACTCAATCACGCCCCAACAGCTGAACGGATCTGGATGAAATTTAGCACAGAGATAGATTATAGTCTGGAATAGCACAAAGGCTTATCCCGGAAAATTAAGGAGTTCCCGCAGGAACCAAAAAGCTTTAATCCACGCAGACGGAGTCGCGGGCATCAGCTAGTAAGTAATAATTAGTAATAAAGTACGTACGACGCATATAGTTAAGACGACCCCCCTGGCGCAGTGGTCTTACAGTGGGAGGTCCCGGTTTCGATTACCGGCGGGGTCAATTTGGGAATTTATAATTTCTGAATTTTTCGGTGGGATGCTTCGGCCATGGCTTACCACCCTACCAGTTAAAGCGTACTGCCAAGCGAAGCATACAGGTTACTGTATAATATATAGGCAAATTATGTAGTTTACATAGCAAGCCCACCGTGCAAAGCTTGGGTGGGTCGCTAGTGATAATATTAGTATTATAATCATGAAATTGAAACTAGGTACTCTCACGTGCGTGCTCGTTAATACTATTATACTAGTAAAGCATGTTTGATTTGTTATCTAAATAGAAAGCAATTAGTCCGTGAATGTTGTGCTATGTGATATTAAATCATTAACATATTATGCTGAGGTTGTATCACACTAATTAGGCTTACTAAATTCATCACTACCTCTACTCATCGCCGGCCCATAATAATTGTTCACGCGTCTCCTTTCAGAATGATAAAGGCCATGGTCTACCACGCTGGCCAAGTGCGGATTGGTAAATACAATATATTTTGCAATGAGAACATTACAAAGAACGCTACGCTTTCACAGTCCATCTGTACGCTTACTTTGAGTTTTTTTTTACAATGCAAATACGATTGATTGACGTGAGAGCTCGCACCACGCCAAGTTTAAGCGAACGTTAAAGTAAAATGAACCTTAACTGCATTGGTTTAGAGCTCATTTCATCATTTCTGACACTGAATTTGTGACTTTAAAGCAAGATTTTGGGTCCATTTTACTTTGACGTTCGCTTACGCTTGGCGTGGTGAGCTCTCACGTCGATCAATCGTATTTGCAATGTAAAAACTCAGAGTAAGCGTACTGTTCAACCGATTTTGTCGAAATTTAGTACATAGTTGCATCCCGGGGAAGGACATAGGCTACTTTTATCCCAGAAAACTATAAAGTTTCCGCGGGAACCACGCGGACGAAGTCGCGGCATCAGCTAGTCTAGTGATAAATAAAAGGCATTAAACAACCAAGACGCGTACCAAAAAGGGAAACACGAACAAACAGCATAAACAAGAAGGCGGCAATTAACCTCTTAAATTTCTTGTCGCCGCGCCGTTCCGAGATAGACCGCAACCGTAAAGTCTGTATACACGGGGAGAGTAAACGGTAGAGTAATAGTTTACGGTAGAGTTTAGTTGAGCAGTGGGATAGTGCCTACTGCTCAACCGGTTCCCAGTAAGTACTCTAGAATTGTTTACGCTACGAGTAACATGACCTGCCTATTGTCGTCCCGCATTGCACATAGTAGGTTATTTTAACTTGGTTATCTTGCGGATTTTCTCATTCAAGCAAGCAATACCACAATGCAAATTTTCCGTTTTAATAATTATATATACATGAGTAGAATTAAAGGCATAGCAGCCGAGTAGATCTATCATCACCGTCATCAACTATATGTAGTCCTATGTTGATTGTACTGTTAGAATTTAATTCAATAAAATAAATAAAAAACTCTACTAAACGATCTCTTCTTAGAATAAGCTTTAGAAGCATGAGCCACCACAACACAGTTGGGCAGGCTTTGAAAATTATGGATGACTTTCTGACAACCTCCCTGATGACACCACTGGGTGACCACTGTGGTCTTATACGTGGGATGTTCCAGGATACCCAGCAAGAGCAGTTTGGGAGTAAACCACTTACGGGTTAGCCCACTGCCACCTTAGATTGCATAATCAAACCACCAGTTGAGGTCGCAGTCAAGGGCTAACTTGTAGTTGAATGAAAGAAAATCAGGCATACTCACAATGTGATAGAAGGAGGCGTTACTTTGCGCAAGTCCATGATAATGTTCCTCTATTTAAAAACTTAAAAGTTCTTGCACTACCGTGCTTATATATCTATGAGGTTAGCCTATTTGAAAAGAAAAATATGTCTGATTTATTTATTAAAAAAAGTGATAGATATTTAAACTTTAATACAAGATATCCAGATAGACTGCTGATACCTTCATGCAGAACTGCGCTTTTTAGCAGAAACTGTTATAGTATGTCTGTTCAAATATTTAATCGATTGCCTGAAAACTTAAAGAAATTACCATCTTAGACTGCATCATCACTTACCATCAGGTGAGATCACAGTCAAGGGCTAGCTTGTAGTGGATAAAAAAAAAGTAGTTCTCTAATTCGCTATAATCCGCCACAGTAAGTGAATATTTTTGGTATATTATCGTGCGATATTCACCACACCACACAAATCTTCCAAATTATTCTCAAAGTATGTTTCACTCCGACACCGGAGCATCTTCAGGAGATGTTGACTTGACAATGCTCGATTGTAAAGGCTTCACAATACTCACGATATTTTTACCGTTAAAGCTCGTCAAAACTGGTAAAGTACTGGAAACTAGTAGAGCAGTAAGCTACTCGACGTAGTTGTCACTTAACCCGTCTACATCAAGCTTAACCCCGGGCTAATGTATTCAAGCAGTGTGTCGCCGGCAGTTGGAAGTTATGTCATAATTATCGCGATTTACACAATTATGAACCACGGGAGCTGTTTTTATGATTCTTGCATTGTTTTAATCAGGTTTGAATACAGAGAATACTAATTAGGGTTTTTTTTCTTGCAATTTTGAGAAATGCAGCAGTCGTATGTAGGACACGTAGTTCGTAGCTTATGCAGGGAGTATTTCAACAGCAGGAAAAATTTAGTTTGCATGGTACTTACCTATGCATGTGATCAAGAGTGCCATGAGATAGGGCTTTAGGGGTTCGACTCTGAACAAAAAAACTTCGTGACAGAGGTGAATACAAAAGGGGAAAATCTAGAAGGAACGAAGTAACTTCATCATTACATTAATATTCCATTCCTAATACATAAGTTGGTGGGAATGGGTGGGAATTGGGAAGTGATTATGCAGCCTAAGATGGAAGTGGGTTAATCTAAAAGGGGTATAGCAGCTTTTCATAAGCCCATATACCTTATCATTCTTACTATCATACCTTATACCTTATCATTATACTGCCTCGTTGGTCTAGCGGTTAGCATAGTCGACTGCGGATCACGAGGTCCTGGGTTCGATTCCCGGTCGGGCAAAAAAATTGTTAGGTATTGGGTTTTTCAATTAAGAAATTCTCAGTGCCAGCCCGGAGTTGAAAGTTGGCGGTGTTTCACCCCCGTGCCTCGGAGAGCACGTTAAGCTGTCGGTCTCGGTTATTATCACTAACATGATAATAGTCGTTAAAGACCGCCAACCCGCATTGGAGCAGCGTGGTGGGTCTAAGCTCTAATTCCCTCTCTCTTATGAGAGTGGAGGCCTGTGCCCAGCAGTGGGACGTTAATAGGCTGTAGTGGTGGTGGTGAATGGTGATGGTGGTTACCTTATCAACTTCTACGCTGTATTGCAACTTAGTACATAGTTAAAGAATTAACACTATATTTCGTACTTTCAAAATAGGTGCAAGTTTATTTTTAACTAATAATTTATTTGTTGTTATAATGGCAATAGAAATTCTCGGAGCTATAAGCTCGCTGACAGCCAAATGGACGGACGGACAGCGGAGCGGAGTAATAAGCTCCCGTTGGCATCCTTTCGGTACGGAAACGGAACCCTAAAAATTAATGACGATAGCTCTGACAACGTACAGGCTGCAATAAACGGACAAAAATACTCACGTACTATGTGCAATTAATTTGTAGAGGAATAAGTCTAGGTATTTTCTCTGAATCGTTCCCGCAATTTAGAGGTGCGTCGTTATCGGCTGGTCGTCGACCGAGATTGGTTTTAATGCTTATTTATAGAAAGGACCCGGTCTCCACGGCTAGTGGAGCTACTATCAGGATCACAGTGTCACCGAGACTGTTTTATGTGGCTACCTAATAGTCGTTCCCGTTTAAGGCTTGCCACTTGAAGGAGGTCTAGCCCCACTTAGTTAAGTAAATAAATATATATTTAGGGTGTTACTTAATTTAAATTATATATAATATTATAACTTTAATAGTTGTTGTTATGTGCACGGCAAAATATTATTTGAGCGCGAACTCGCCATCAAACTATGTCTGTAGTTTGGCGAGAATCATAATTTTTGTATTTGTTAGTGCAAATTATAAAATAAATAACTTAAAAAAAAAAAAAGATGTACGGAGCGGTGCGGCACGTATAGCGGCAAATATAATTTGTATGAGGTTGTAAAGCTGGGCCCACTTAAGCGACGCGCAGGGAAATGCAATGCGCGTCTCGATCTCGTAGCTTCTGTAGTGGGGCTAACCTTGAATCTTACGAACTTCCTTTTGTAGTCGCGCAATTTACTTTATTTCTAAAATATTCTAAGCATCGTTTCAGACCAAATTTGAAAATTATAAATATATATGCTATCGCGGACTTTTTTTTGAACTTTTTGCGAGAAACTTTTCCACCTTACATTGCTCACATTTACGCAGTTCACGCCACGTAAGCTCTTATATGAGGCAATTTTTCAAATCAATTAATCTTTCCTCTTTATAAAATTAGTTTAGATAACTTTACAAAATACCAATATAATATTCAAATTCAAAATTTGTCTGGTACCTCTCATAGCTTGGGGCCCTACTGACTCACTACTACCTACTTTATAAATCCTTACCTTCAAACACGGTGAGAGTGGCGACCGCAGTGACGGCGTCCCCTACTCCGTTCTCAGCAACACACTCGTAGGTCGCATCGTCTCGCTGAGCCCTCACCGGCTCGATGCGGAGTACGGCCCCGTTGGCGTTGAGCCCCGCCGCGGATTCCATGCCGGACACTTGGTAGCGGGACTGCATGCCTGTTGGAGAAGTGGTTGTTGAGCTGTATGACATTTTACTAAACAAGTAAAAAATTTTTTTAAATGAGTTACAGAGACACAACAACACTAAGGGTGAAATCTATAGAGCGAACTTTGACTTTGTTTAGACTTAAGACATGGTTAAAACGAGACAAATTTATGATACTCACATAAGTCCATCCCGTTTTAACTCTAAGTAAAGTCTGAGTCAAGTCAAAGTACGCTCTATAAATCGCAGCATTAGCACATATATATACTCGTGTGGCATTAGTGTGCTTAAAACGAAAACCCAACACTCGTTATGGCCCGACCCGGGACTCGAAAACAGGACCTCGTCGGCCGCAGTCGAACTTGCTAACCACTAGACCAACGAGGCAGTCAGAGGTAAGATAAGATACAGAGACACACAACAACACATAGTAGGTAAATATAAAACAAAGTGCATTTTACCCAGCGGTCTATTTGCCTTCAGGGAAACTTATGCATATTTCTAGAAAATACGCTCAAGAGACTATTCTATTCTGGTATAAGTACCAACCTAAGGGAATCCACTTTACGGACAAAAAGGACAAAATGCCCGCATCATTCATTTTAGAGGGAATACAAGTAATAACAAACGGATAGAAAAAAATTACTCGCGTAATTAAAGCGTCCGCCTCGAAGGGAAACGTTTTGTCTGGTTGCCTAGATGCGCTCCATATTTGGTTCGAAATGTGCTGTCATCCTTATACATATTTTTTTTTTTTTTTTTTTTTATCTACTACAAGCTAGCCCTTGACTGCGATCACACCTGATGGTAAGTGATGATGCAGTCTAAGATGGTAGCGGGCTAACCTGTTAGGGGCATGGCAGTTATATTAAACCCATACCCCTTCGGTTTCTACACGGCATCGTACCGGAACGCTAAATCGCTTGGCGGCACGTCTTTGCCGGTAGGGTGGTAACTAGCCACGGCCGAAGCCTCCCACCAGGCCAGACCAGAGAAAATTCAGAAATTATAAATTTCTAAATTGACCGTGCCGGGGATCGAACCCGGGACCTCCGCACGTTAAGGCAACAGCGCTACACACTGCGCCACGGAGGTCGTCAAACGACCGGAAACAAACGTCAAACGGAGGTATAAAGTACATCGTGCACCATTCTGGGGCCATACTACCAAAGCCATTATGCTCCATTATTGTTGACATTCGTGTTTTAGAATTATAATCCTTATTTTAGGGACGACAAGGTACGTGACATCAAACCGTCATTTTGAGTAATATTGCTTAAGTATTACTTTAACCGTTGGCAGTGTGGCCCAGGACGCGGATATATCGCGCAGACTTTTTCATGTGTTTAGTTCTTAAGACTTTCACAGAAAGCCAAATAATACTAAGAATTCTTAAAAACTAAGCAAATACGAAACAGAGATGAAATCGCAGAAAATCCTCATGAGTTTTGCGAAGTAATTTTTATGCAGCGCAACGCCCGTCTTTATCTAAGGCTTTCAACTACTTTGAATATTGCTAAGTAAACTTTCCCAGATCTTGCCGAACCTGAGTGAAACTCGGAAAAGAGTGTTTTTAAAGGGGCATAAATACCTACCGACTCAGATATATTTCTGAGCTCTGAGTGTTAGTTTTCAAGAAAAAAAAGTGAGCCCAGAAGTACTTAAATCTGGTGGGAGGCTTCGGCTGTGGCTAGTTACCACCGTAGCGGTAATGACGTGCCGCCAAGCGATTTACGGCCGAAATTAATAATCAATCTATCTGTAGTCTGTCGGTTTGTTACCAAGCAACGTTGTTATTTGTATTGTGCTTTTCGTCATAAAACAATGTTGCTAAGCAACTTATCGACGGACTACAGATAGATTGATTATTAATTTCGGCCGTTAGTGTTCCGATACGATGCCGTGTAGAAACCGACTAGGGGTATGGGTTTAAAATAACTGCCATACCCCTAAGGTTAATCCCAGTCAGCCTCGCTCACCATCTGAGGCGACTGGGATTCCGTGGCAGTTCACTCGCAGCCAGGATGCAGAAAGCGGTGCTGCTAGACTCGGCTAGGATAGTCCGCCGGTTTCTCAACCTGTCCCCCTGACCCCCGGCCGTCTGGTCTCTCCTGCCGGGGTGTAATCCTCCGCCCGCTACAACTATTTATTTGTGTATGTAAGTTTATTAATTTATTTACGTAAGTTTATTATAAATCTTTTGGCCATATATGTATTTATTTTGTATGCGGGCGTGAGAGCTAAATTTATACTGATAATAATAATACTCCGTCAGCAGTGATGCTGACGATACATGGAGGAGGACGAAACTAATTCCAAATACTCTAGATTTTTTCGCGACGCTATGTTGTAAACCGATATAGAAGCCTTGAAACAGAAACAGCTATCAAAATTCGTCCAATAGTTATTGAACAACCGCAGTCGTTGTTCTTAATTCTGTGCTGAATTTGAATGGTTCCCGAATTGAAAAAAACAAAATGGTTTTTGTGGGTAAGAGTTGATTGTAAATTGAAAACTGATATTGCCATAGCAACATTTCTGTGGTGCTTATATATTTTATATATTTACCTAATAGGTTAGTACATAGTTTTCAGATACGTTTATAATTTAAGAATCTATACGACTATCTAGCTATGTAGTTCGGAACAGGCGCATATCTGTTGAACAGGGATAAATGATAATGTACTGTAAAGTTTAAAAAATTGTACTTTAAGATTAAAACTTCCTAAACCTATATATAGACTGAAATACTGCCACAGAATAAATTATAGAGTACTAGCAGATGCCCGCGACTTCGTCCACGTGAAATAAGTTTTTTAAATTCCCACGGGAACTCACTAATTTTTCGGGTTAATATATAGCCTATGACACTCACAAATGATGTGGGCTTACTATTGGTACGAGAATTTTCAAAATCGGTTCAGTAGATCCAGAGATTACCCCCTACAACGTCACAAACTCACAAACTTTACCTCTTTATAATATAGATAATTATTAGTATTTCACAGCATAGTTCCATTTTTATGCTTATTGAAAATCTTATAGCCCTAGATAAAATGCCCGCGATTCATTACGAGCGTCGTTTGCATTTTGCGAGAGGTTATTATAAAAAAAACGCCACGACATGGCCTGCCTTCACCACATTCCTTATTACTAGGTGGTAAAGTTTGGAATCCATTGTTCGGGGTGAACGATAAAATTGCACAGGTTGGTCGGATACGACTATACGAGTCAGTGTAGGACGACAGAGCTAAATCGCCACTCGGAATAAGTAGCACAGAAATGTATTTCCACAACAAGTGAGAATAATCGGTGTCTTTCTCTCTGTGCTTTAAAAAGGTAATGGTTGCCAAGGTACAGCTGTACGCTACGTGGCACGGGTTTTGTCATTTTTGCTGCCATCTAGCAGGGCCTTATATATTATCTAATCCAAAGCCTCAGGGCTTCGGATTTTCTATGCGATTTTCTATGCGGGTACAGGTAAGATGAAAGTTGTAATATTGTAGATACATAACTAAAAGAAATTGAAAGGTTTTTGCTTCCTACAGCCTGTTCTAGAAATAGATACTATATTGATTACAACAATTAATTAATTATCGGTGAATACGTTATTGAACTGTAACGTGTGACATACAACCAACCAACAGATTTACAGAATTTTTATTGTAAAAATCTTGATGAATCTTGAAATCATCGCAAGTTAGAGATGCATCTAAAAGGCCAAAACGTTTTATTGAGTACTGAATGGATTAAAAACAAGTAACCTTTAGATAAATCAGTTTATTATTCTTATCCAAACAATGAAAAATAGGCACCTGTACCTGTACCATATTATATTACCTGTTTTTTTGTTTTTACTTTCTAAAGACTCTGATACAAATCTTTAGTAGAGATTTTGTAAGTTTCATTTGACTGAATAAAAAATCGACACAAAACAAAATAATAAACAGTATACAATTCACACATATTATATTATGTTTATTAACACAGTATTTTTTCGATTGATATCAAAATTATTGATATTCTTCCAGTGAAGTATATAAAAAGTGCCATAAAGGCTATATTTCAATACTAGATGATTCCCGCGAATTCGTCCGCGTGGATTAAGATTTTTGATTCCCGCGGGAACTCTTTAATTTTCTGGGATAAAAAGTAGCCTATGTCCTCCCCCGGGATACCATCTACCCCTGTACCAAATTTCATCAAAATCGGTTGAACAGATGGGCCGTGAAAGCGTAGCAGACAGAAAGACAGACACACTTTCGCATTTATAATATTATAATTATAGTATATATAGTATGGATTGTTCCAAAGAATATTAATCTTAGTATATAATCTACTACCGGGATATCAATTAATGTAAGCTATTACCCCGAGTGGTATTATTTATGGTCCCGTAAAGGTCATATACGATAAGCCATAGATAAATTACCGCAAACGCAATAAATATTATGGTAACACGAAGATAGGGAGTATCATTTCTTTTATTTAATAAAAGACAAAAAAAAACCTATTGAAGTTTAATTGTAACATTTAACATTTCTCAATAAACATAAACAGTAATTTATATTCTCTTGTCTACACACACAAACACGCACACACATACACATACACACACGCACACACACACACACACACACACACACACACACACACACACACACACACACACACACACACACACACACATACTCATTACATTCCTCTCTCTTTTCTAACTTTTTATAATTGCATGTAAGAGGAACATTATTATTAATAATATGTGCATTGTAACTCGGAGGTGGGCGGTGGCATCTGCAGCACAGTTTACACTATTGCAGTGCCATCGTTGCCAACTATTGTAAACCATTATTAATATGTTCCAAATAAAGATTTTTGATTTGATTTGATTGTATATTAAGTATTTTAGTTTTTGTACCCTCGACGAAACGGAGACGGTATATGTGTTTGCCCTAAGAGGTTGTGCGTTTGTTTGTTTGTATGTTTGTACACTTTTTTGTTACCGTTTTCCGGGAAAATTACTGGACCGATTAATATACGGTTTTTGCATTAGAAAAGCATAACTTCTGGCTAGGTTCTTAGACATATTTTAGGACCATAGACAACCAAGCTGAGCTGTAGTCTATGATTTTAATTTTTCAATATGTTACCATTATTCTCAAAAAGTACTGGGCCGGGCGATATTTTGCATTAGATATGTATAGCTTGTGAGAAGATTCTTAGATATATTTTCATCGTAAATCCGTCGTATTTGGACTCTTTTGATTTGTCTTGAAGATGCTGCCCAGGGTCTCGTGATGGAGCCAGGAGGTGGTCACAGGAACTCCTTAAGTGATCACAGTTTGGTTTTTAATCCATGATATTTTTTTAACGTATTCTTTTAACTGATATATTTTTTTAACCATTATTTATCAGAATATTAAAATTTTACACTATTTGACACCTCTACTCATTACGAAGCACAAGTCTTATCTCGGAATGAGAAGGGTTTGGCCATAGCCCACCATGCTGGTCAAAAAAACTACTCAGCCGTCAAAGATGCAGTTTTGTGTTTTAGATATTATGTTTATATATGCTTTTGCTAAGTTCTACTTGCTGTTTCAAAGTTATAAAGGTCGTAATAGAGCAATGCAATTATTCGTAGTGGGTTTTTAAAAAATTCTATTAAATTACTTGTTAACGTTATTTATCCACTACAAGTTAGCCCTTGACTGCGATCACACCTGTTGGTAAGTGAATATGCAGTCTAAGATGGTAGCGGGATAACCTGTTAAGCTTTTACGCTGTTAGGCAGTTATATTAAACCCATACCCTAATCGGTTTCTACACGGCATCGTACCGGAACGCTAAATCGCTTGGCGGTACGTCTTTACCGATAGGGTGGTTACTAGCCACGGCCGAAGTCTCCCACCATGCAAATATAGTTATAATACAGTTTCATAATCCAAATACATACGTAAGTACTTCGCCGTTACTGAGAATGCGTAAATGTGTGTGTCTCTATGTGTTTCTATATGTCTGTCTGTAACAGACATTTAGACAGACAGACAGACAGACCTTTTCAAGGTCCTTCCGCTCAATAGATAGCTCAAAACCTGGTACGGAGGAAGCATGTTACCCGGGAAAATTGAAAATGTCAGAGTTCCCAAATAAATAAACCAAAAACGATTGACTCAGCCAGAGTGATGGACATCAAAAAATATAGGTAATCAAGCACAGAACGGTTTCAAAGAACTGAGACAAAAACATTTAAAAACTTATCTAAAACACTAAGTGGAACTAAATTTTCAATAAAACAGACACTCGATATCAAAACAACATATTTACTAAGATAGGATATAATTTGTAATAGAAATAAAACATATTACATGCCAATATTACCTATACGGTAGATTCACTCGACTATTCAAAAACACTTGTTAAAAGTGTACTTGAATAGAACATATTTGATTTGATTTGATAAATTAACCTAAAATCTCACTGGTCATACCTAATAAATAAAATCCATTTATTCATTTAACCACTTTCTCAGTATAAATATTATGCATACTGTACTATGTACGTTAGTTTAATTCAAAACAGCGCTTTTCACTTCCACCAACGAGTGAAGGCAACCATTTATTTGACCAACATAACCGGGATTTATTCATTCAGACAGTAAAAATATGTTAATTTTGAAACATAATAATGCATACCCATTCTGAGTTTCTATTTTATTCCATCCGGCTACGGGAAATGTTGTTATGTTTAAAAACAAACTTTTCAGTGAAATTTAAATGAATTCACTCATCTGTGCTAATATAATAATAAAATAATAATAGTTTAAAAAAACTAAAAAACACGCTTTTGACGCAGACACTCCGGGTCTCAGGAAAACAAGAAATCGCTAATCCTGATTATCCTAGTAAGGATAACGGGTCAAACTGTTTAATATATTGAATTGTCATTGGTCCTTAATAAGTATGCCAAATTTCAAGTTAATCAGACGTTTTAAAGGGGGTCAAAATCATGTTCAAAGATTCCGTTACATACTAACATACATAATATATACGTCTGAAGCTAATAAAAAGACTCATCATGACGGACAGAATTACAAAAAAAGGTTGAAACGCTGGGGTTGGGAAATTACAATTTTGACGGTACATTTTATGGCACATGCATTCACTATTAAAATATTATATTCTCGCCATCGCTCTGCCTCAAGAAAGTCCGAAGGTCATTCGTGGGAATGAGCATTCTATACTATAACAAAATTCCACAACCTATTTTAGACGTACCTTTACACAAAAGAAGAAATCCATTAAAAGTATGCTTTTGTAAAAAGCTTATTGTACTGTTGAAGATAATGTAAACGATAAAAAAGCATGGATTTGACTTGCTCCAGCAATGCTAAGGACAGCGGTTAGTTATGTATCTACACATTGATAAAATTGTAAATTATTTTTTTCAAAAGAGCAAGCACCGAGTTTCTTGCTGGTTCTCCTCGGTAGTAATGGCATTCCGAACCAGTGGTAAATTCACACGACGATTCAAAAACACTTGTAAAAGTTTATTTGATCGCTGAGAAAAATTTTAAAATTATTTTCAAATGGGAATATACCAAGGAATGTAATATTATATTATGCGTACGGCGTGTTGAGTAAACAAAATTATCGGAAACCAATATTAAACATTATAATCATGTTTGTCGAATTGAGAAAATTTGGAAGGTATCCGATGGGTCCTGTTACCTCACAGTTTGCGTATTTCATTCCACAAATAAACCCTACGCGGAACGCAAATTGTTCCCAATATTCACGTATGAAGCGATTGAATATTGTATGTTGAATAATACAAGGTAAATAGCTGTACGAGTAAACGTGAGTTTAATCAAATGAACTGATTACTTACTGATTATTATCACCATTATATTTTATAAATAACTAGACGTCAATAAGTGTAGTATACCTACCTATATTGAATAAACATTATTTGATTTGATATTTTGAACTTTAATATTGCATTATTACTATCTAATACTATAAATACGGCAGTATATCTGTCTCTCAGTTATTCAATATAATATTTTCGCGGCTAAGCTGATTTTATTACAGAGCCTTACATCCCCCACCATTTTTTTTCTATTATTGGTACTCAATAATAGAAAAAAAAACTATTGAAATAGTATTTTGACGGTTACCTTGTGTTTACTAGACTGTGGTTAAATACGCAGACGTTATAACCGTCAATGCGCAACGGCCAGCAGTATCTTTTTGGTTTAGTAGATTGGTCCAATTCGCGAAAAGTCCAAATTACAGATGGCCCAATTGGGTACTTGACAACTAGGCGAATCAGCAACCTTTATTTAAACGTCAAAACGCGTGCTTAATATGACATTTTGTATGAAATACTGAACTGTGAAGTCATCAAAGTTCGACGCACTTTTTTAGTTTATCTATAGTTTAAAATTGTAATTCAACATAAAACTAACAGGGGAAGTGAAGATTACGTATTTTGGGAGATCCTCTATTTAATAATCACTCAAAAATATTTTATTTGACTAGTCAAATACCAATCCGTTTAATATGGTACAAAATCAAACACCTCGTCGGCGGATATTTGACGCCCAGTAATTTTTTTGCCCGTAGTGTGTTTCCGCCTTAAAAAAAACACGTTCTTAGGCAATGATAAATGACTTTGACAAAGATAAACTTACACAACTAAGAGAAAAGTAGGTATAATAATAACCTCAGATAAGTAATATCAGAGTTGGAAACTTTTGTTTGATTAACATAAAAAGAAGTCAAGAGCTATGACAAGGAGGGATCCAATAAATCTCGCGAAAGTTAACGTCAAAGTGTGTTAGGAAAACTTGTAGAGAACCTGGAACTAGCCGAATGAAGAGTGGGTAGGTATGTTATTGCTTTTTGAGATATGACTAAAGTAATAATAAAGTTACGACCACATTAAGTAAGACTCGATTGCAGAAACGCCGGGTTTCCCTTTTAACTCAGAACTAGCTGCTACTTTTTTTTTATCCACTACGAGTTAGCCCTTGGCTGCGATCTCTCATCCCACCTGATGGTAAGTGATGATGCAGTCTAAGATGGTAGCGGACATGGCAGATAAATTAAACCTGTATACCCTTAATCGGTTTTTACACGGCATCGTACCGGAACGCTTAATCGCTTGGCGGCACGTCTTTGCCAGTAGGATGGCAACTAGCCATGGCCGAAGCCACCCGAATAGACGAGGGGAAATTCAGAAATTATAAATTCCCAAATTGACCCTTCCGGGGATCGAAACCGGGACCACCGCACGTTAAGACAACAGCGCTCAATACTGCACCACGGAGGTCATCAAAGCTCGTAACAAACTCGTAATTCGTAAACTTTGACATAATTCGTATAAAGCTTCTGTCAAAGTTCACATTTTTTCCTGGGTTTAACGTAACCCGTCTCCGCAAGCGGGCCTAAGTGTACGGGCACGAAATGAGCAGCGACGGGGCGACGGCGGCAGCGGGGCGATGCGATTAGTCCGAGAGCTGTCGCAATTTTGTCGTAGGCCGGCCATACACAGACTGCTCGAGCAGTTAGCCAGTGATCAACATACACGGACCGCTCTTGCAGTCATATAGTCAACAGCTCGAAGCTACCATTGATAACTGCTGTCAACCGCCCGAAGCAGCCACAACTGCTCGAATCGTCGAGTGAATCTACCACCGGTTCGGAATGCCATTCCGCAAGCTAGGAAAAAAATACTGCTGCAAAGGTATACGCCAGAAAACTAAAAGCGTCCTAACGAGCGACACGATTTTGCCTTTATTCAATTACGACACACATACTTCATGTCGTGAACTACTAGTACGTAAAAAGAACAGTTCATTCTCTCACCAAATAATTAATTCATAGATTTTCCACTCGGTCCGCCCTAAATAAATCTTCGTTCCCGTTCGTATTAGTATCCGAACGTCTCCCTGTCACATGCTCAGCCGAGTAAGGGGCACGTTTGATAGATAGCAGCCGGCGACAGCAGGACAAATCGAGAACAAAGTTTGATAAAGCAGATAAAATGTGGAGTAGGGATGCGGCCTTTTCTTTTGTTTTTACAAAAGAGCTGTTTCCAGTATTGTTTGTAAAGAAAATAGAGGTGCGCTTGGTTTTATAAGTGTGTGATTCATTCCAGATTTGCCAACCTAACCTATCCAATAATTTGAAAAACCCTATTCTTCAATTTTAAAGCATTTTAGAATACACTTGACGATATAACATAAGTAATTGACAATGCTTCGTAGTTTCACGATGTTTTACTCGTAGGGTGAAACCACAGATCACGGAAACAAGGAGATGTGCTAAGGGGGCGTGTTGCGTGCGAACTCATCAGGCACAAAATAGGCCTGATGGCCGTTTTTGTCTTTAGTCGCATGTCATTCAAAGATTGGTTCACTTCTCTCGGTTTTTAACAAAATGCCGCGTTGTTCAGTGGTTGTTTGTAAAAATTCAAGCTGCAAAGTGAATTACATGAAAGATGGCATCTCATTTCACACGTAAGTACAAATAAATTGTTGTAATTTTCCATTAAAATCAATAAAACATTATTTAGTGGTATCATAATGTAATAGAGTGACAAGTCTATATCTCATTATGAACAAAAACCATTGCTTGCTTAGTAGAAATCTATCAATGAATCGGCCAGTCTTACGACGCAATGGTTAAGTGTTCTTTACCGATTCTTTCACTAGCACGATAGATCAAATTTCGTAGTGCGGCCGCTGTCGGCGTGCGGTGAACTAGAGATGTGACGATGCAGGTACGAGTACAATGCAGTTGTCGATATTTTAGCGACCAAACGATGATCTGTGATACAATAATTAATAGTACCTTAATTATAACTTAGTAAACAATTATTTCTATTTTAACGTTTAAACTATCGTGAGTAAAATTCATTATAACTATATTTTTAGTTATAATTATTACTATTTTTTTTAATGTAAGTACTCGACTTACTTAGCTGACGAAACGTATAAAAAATATACTAGGTGAATTAATATAATGTCAATTTACGTAGATACTCATTACTCATTTATTGATATATTTAATGTCACTCTTTAATATTAATATTTAAGATATCCGAAGGATGCAGAAAGAAAAGAAAAGTGGATAAATACTTTTCATAATCGGTAGTCATTGTCAAAAACCCAAATATTAAGAAATTTAGCATCGATAGATCCATTTTAGTCAATCACTAATTGTATCATATTTGAATTTTGCACAGCACATCGACAACGTTTTACGTTTGTGTGAGTAAGATGCACGGTGATTGAAATTGAACCCTGTTTGGTAAACAATAAAGTGTATATTTGTTCGTGCCTCATGCACTGATCTATCGGTATGCGTGTTGTGAGTGAGACTTCTTGTCTATTGTATTTATTTAGTTGCTTGTATTGGTAGCAGGTAGTAGGGATAGGTAGGGATAAACTGGAGACAGCAGGTTTCAATACAATTTGATACATAGGCATATCTCCTTGTTTCCGTGATCTGTGGGTGAAACTGATAGGTACACACAAAATATTATTAAAAATATTGTTTACAAAATATTTCAAAAAATCTACCTCCCAGTTATTTAGCTGAAACATGAAAATGTAACTGAAATCAACACCAGTTTTATCCATACTATCGTATCCTCATTTTTGTTGTTTGGTTTTCGCCCTTAGTTTGTCAAAACTTTTCAATTCGGTTTTCATTATAATTTTGGGAGAAAAAACGCGTTATCTTGGCTTTTATATCGACAATGTGTTGTGAAAGCTGCGAGAGAGCCGTATCGCACTGGTTATGCACGGACTAATGTAATAATTCTTATGAAAGCGAAATACTCGATCAATATTAGTGACACGTGAAAAAATCATGATCTAAGAAGTAAGCGATTTGTATCGAGTCGTTCCGGTATATGAAAACAACAAACACATCGTTTTGTCCTATCGCTCCCACTCCCCCCTCCGCAGGCAAGGGCGCTGGATGACAAACGCGCTACACGGAAAACACAGACCATTGAATCCGGGAATATTGTGCGTGATTGGAATGTAAAAATAGCGTTCCTGGACCGTCGATATGAAATAAACTTGAGATATTATACAGAAACTATAAATGCGAAAGCATGTCTGTCTGTGTGCTATGCTTTCACGGGCCCATCTGTTCAACTGACTTTGACGAAATTTGTTACAGAAATAGGAAGGATCCCGGGCACATCCCGGGGAATGTTACTACTTATACTACTTTTTATTCTGGGTACTCTGATGTCGTTCCCACGGGAATAAAAAATCTGAGTCATCACGGGCGAAGTCACAGACGTGATCTATAGTACTCGATAAATAATAAATCAGTGACACATGAAAAAATACGATCTCAGAAGTAAGCGATTTGTATCCATACGTTCTGGTATACGAAAACAACAAACACATCGTTTCATCCTATCCCTCCCCTACCCCTCTCCCTCCGTCGCAGGCAAGGGCACGGGATGACAAACGCGAAACATAAAAAACACAGACCATTGAATCCGGGAAATCTGTGCGTGATTGAAATGTAAAAATAGCGTTTTTAGACCGTCGATATAAAATAAACTCAAGATAGTTGTACAAAAAAAATATCAATAATTCTTGCCCTGTCTCATGTGCGTATCAGTTTAGGTTTGAATAATACGCAAGGCGGAAAACCACGCGAGAAGTTAACTACCAATGTGATCTACTTAATGTGATGTGTGTGTGTGTTTGTTCGTTGGTTATTCCTTCAATTACAACGCAACGGATCGACGTGACATAAGGCTACTTTTTATCCCGGAAATATTTACCTTTTTATAGTGTTTATAAACCTAAATCCTAGAGGATAAAGTGCCCGGAATCGTATATCAATAGATAACCTTGACATATTTCTATCTTATAAATATCCTGTGCCAGTAGGTACAGGTCGAGGGTTAAGGGAGATCTACACTGACATATTTTTTTTTACAATCTTAAGTTATCTTAGATTATGAATATCAATGTTTTAAGACCATAAAAATGTGAGGCCGGTAATGACATCCATAAGCCCCCGAGCAATGAGCTGGAAAAACGTATCGCCGCGGCCACGCACGCGAAATCCCCCTCCCATAAAACCATTCATGCCCCCTCTAAATAGTTTCATCGCGCGCCGTGAAATATGCTACGTTATCAATCATATCCGGAGTACGGTAAAAATGAAGGAATCGCACCTCCATGACTGAAATATGAAAGAAGGAACTAAAGTGACGTAAGCTCAGCTAAGGAACGAGCTAGCTGATTCGATTTTTCAATGATCGATGCACAATTTTATCGATACCACCTGATGGTACTAAATGATGCACACTTTTAAAACGCTTAGCCGATTACGCAGGACAAAATATCATCGTGCAAAATTGTTAACTTAGTCTCTTTTTTCCCCCACTCATAATTCAACGCAATAGGAATCCGACATAACCAAAGAGAGAGTCCGACCCAGTTCTTTTTCACAAATGTAAGTCAAAGAAATATATGAGATTTTGGAAAGTTTAAAAAATAATAATTATAGGCTATCGGTCCGTTAAATAAGGATTATAATTACCTTGGAACAAGAGCGTCAATAGTATTCTGCTTTAGGTAATGGTAGTAAGCCCCTAGATCTGCTTGCGTGATGATGCAGCCTGAGATCCTAAGGTGGAGCGCGCTTGCTTAGAAGATGCCTATTCACTCATAACCATATCCTAGCGGTTCGAATTAGGAATTAGGAATCAAATCGCTTTGTACGTGCCCGTGGAATTTCGACTACGTAAGGGTGCAGCCCTTCACGCTGCCTTGCGGTACGATAGTAATGTGGGGACATAGGAACAGTACGCTTGCTCTGAGTTTTTCCATTGCAAATACGATTAATCGACGTGAGAACTCAACACGCCAAGTGTAAGCGCACGTCAAAGTAAAATTGACCCAAAAGCTCTTGCTTTAAAGTCACAAATTCAGCGTTTGGAGCGCTGGCTGTGAATAAATACACGAAATGATGAAATTAGCTTTAAACCAATGCTGTTAAGGTTCATTTTACTTTAACGTTCGCTTACATTTGGCGTGGTGAGCTCTCACGTCGATCAATCGTATTTGCAATGTAAAAACCAGATTGAATAATTGTTTAGAAAAATCAAAGTAATACTTACTAGAAACTCGTTTCCCGTTCTTTCTCCACTGTATGTTGGGTATAGGATCGCCTCTCGCAGCGCAGTAGAAGGCGGCGATTCCGTTCGCGCGAACCTGCAGGTTTCGCGGCCGTATCGTGATCTCGGGCGGATCTGCGCACAGAGAAAAGGTCCTTTGTTAGTACAACATAAGGATTAAAGTTGATTACATATTACTATTTGATATATGACACTATATGAAAGTATAAATGGCCTATTTATTTTTGCCTCAAGCACAAACAGCGTTAAGTCTTAGTCATGTCTGAAAAACCCAGGATAAAGCATTGTCACACCGATTGTGCTTGGGCTGTGGGAACAGTAAATCTATAGTAGACATTGGAGACGTAATAAACAATATAGCAAAATATAGGGTGATGTCGACCTTGTCAATTGTTCAACTCTGCATTTAATAGTATGATTCTTGCCAAGATGAAATTATTGCGTTAGACCACAAAATACGCTGTACATTAAAAGTATTAAAAAAAATAAAAAGAACTTATTAACACGACCGAACAAAAATTACCCTTTTTACTCGTATGAAGGCATGGTGGACCTTATTTGTAAACAAAATCCGAAATACTTTAAGGTTATATACCTACTTAATGAAGTTTAATATTACTCAAAATGACAGTTTGATGTCACGTACTTTGGACGTTCCTAAAATAAGGATGAAGTATAATTCTGAAACACGAAAGTCAACAATAATGAAACTATGGCTTTTGTTGGCAGTATGGCCCCAGGTATCAACTATCAACCAATAGTTATAAATTGAGGGTACTCTGACTTGGTTAAGGAATACCATTCCTATTAATCCAGAATTCTTCTGGGGTTATATAAGTGGGTAGGCACTCGAAAGGAATCCCCAGTCGGGGTTAAACTTTTACTTGTGGGCGCACGTTACCGCGTAGTCCAATTTCGACTATGAATAAATTAAGACCATCTCAAGACCCTTGGTAATGAAATCATCCCGACCGTGAGAGCTTCGCGTGTGTATGTAGCGATGGGAATGATGCGCACACGTCGTTCAAAAAGTTTCTGAAAATGCAAACTTTAAAATATAATTATTTTAGGGAGAAATTAAATTTAAAGCTATCTTTAATAGCTTAAAAGTTTTAAATAGACTTAGAATTATTTTGGAGAATTTAATTTAACTGGTTTCGCTGGCAGCGACGAGACGCTGCTACACGCTGGGCTAAAATGTTTGGAGCCTACCCACTTTATTTTTAAGTTTGTCGCATGCTTATTTCCTTAGCTATAATTATTATTGTTTTATTTCTTACCTATATTAAATTCCTATATTATTCTTATACCTATATTATTCTAGTGACTTATGTAATAGTAAGTATTATCTGCTATTAAAGTTTAATTAACCTACACGAACATAGATTTAAAAAAGGCTATACTGTGTAAAGTCACGCACTGAGGCTTGAAATAACCGTGACGCGTAAACACCAAACCAATACCCCTCCGCCTGTCGAACCCGAACAAAAATGTCTAAAGGGACCTCGCAGAGATCATTGGACACACGCCGCTGGGAGCGTTTGATTCCTGAACTAGAAAATGAAATCCCATTTAGTTCTCTATACGTTCCGAGGCGCGTCCCCCGGGTCGGTATCTGGCAATCAGTGTGACATTAATAAACGAACACTCGTTAAGGGCGGTTTCACATAGACCGACATCGCGTCACGCATACTATTATAGAGTGAATGTGGATAAAAATTCCGACAGTAGCATGAAGTTCCAAGCATGAATATCAGCGCCATAACCTGACAGATATAGCACATGCTGAGTGAAGACCATTTTGGGGATCAAGTCTGATTTCGCGATTAAGTCTCTTATTTCTTGTACTTATAATGTTGTATCCCCGAATTAAGATTTATTTATTTCAAAGTTCAGACCTATTCCTTGATCTCTGGATTTGACACAAATTACCTACACGTTTATTATACGATCAATTAAATGTAAAAGTTAAACTGTAGAAATAGTAATACATTAAAATGGTATCCCGCGGAATTCCTCTGGTCCTGTTTGAAAACTCGAGTTTCCATGACAATTATTTTATTTTCAAATTAAATTTGCGTATGGTTAACACTGATGGCGTCTTTGTATTCCTCAGACTACACCATTTGGAAAATATCAAAACACAAATATTGCGCGCTCGCTTAGAGACAAGTTACCGCGCCTCTAGAAAAATCAAATGTCAACTCTTTTTTTATGCGTCTAAACCACAGAACCAAATATATGACCATAGATTACATCAAATCATGATGTAGGAATCAAATCATATGACATATTAAGTTAAATGATATTTGCTTTAATGTTAAATTAAAAAAAATCAATTTTGTTAAATTAAAAAAAAACAAATTAAGGACAGGCGGTATAGTCCATGTCAAGAGAGAAGTCCCGCGGCACTAAGCGGAACTAACTCATTTTCCATACAAAAATTGCAAAAAAATGCGACTACTAGCGCCGCCATTATGAGTTCTTTTTACTAACTGGGTTTACGGCTCTGGGTTCCGGCCCTCTAGAGGACTTTCTTTCGTGACTCAGACTATGTTAAATCATGACGTAGAGTTTGCGATATAATGTGAAACCGCCATAACATATATTTACCGTGGAGTAAAAATATTCATGGAAAGACCACCGCACAGATGGGTTCGAGATTGGACTTATCAAAAAAGATGGATCCGCTTTGAGCGTCATAAAACAATCATATCGGTTCTCTCACATGTAATAATTGGCGGTCACATCCCTTGATGTGAAACATTAAGGGCGAAATCATGCTACGGATAGAACAGTACAAAATGCGCCATATGGGACATGTTTCGACCAGTCGTGGTAATCTGTGCAGCTCCATATAAGTGCGGATTAAGGAAGTTGGCGGTGTTTCACCTTATACCTCTGAGTGCATTTAAAGCCGGCAGTGCTGTGTCGGATCTCTCTCCGGACGTGTCGGATATTCCGTCCTATCGGGCTATGGGTGTAAGAGAATAGATTACACCTGTGTTTGCGCACTTGTACACTATAATTTCCCTCGCGCAGACGTCTTCTTTCTGGAGATTAGCTGCACTGGTCAAAATTAGGTCGCGAGGACATTATCATTAAACATATACTACTATTATCGTGACCCATTTTGCTTTTAAATCACGTCGGGAGGCTGCGGGGAAAAAAGATGTGTGACAGATTATATTCTTTCCTTATTCCTCGACGGACAAGCATGTGAATGGTCACGTTTTATATGTACGCGGGATTGAAACGGGCATCTGAAGTCTGAACGTGCCTGCGTACGTGTACTAATAAATGTCACACACTTTCTGGGGTACCGTACCTGAGACCTATACACAAAAGTTATAAGCGGAACTGCAGTCAAGATGTCGTTCAGACGGATGTCTGTCAGTCCGTTACCGCCGTATTATTTAAAAAAAAAAATTAAGCCTGTACAAAGTGAAACAGTCAGCAAAAGTTGCCAACGTGTTTATTCATGTTACGAAGGAAAAGTTCCTTGCGAGGGACCTAGATATAAAAAAATTTTTTGAAAAATTATTAATATTAGTTTTTTTAAGGGCGTCAAGGCCGGCCTTATGACCAACAATACTCGAAAATAATCCATAAATAACTTGGTAAATAGGTAACAAGTATCCAATAAATTCGAAAGTGAGTCTGTCTGTCTGCTAGGTACGCTGTCTACATCTGATCAACCAATTTGAATGAAATTAGGTAGAGATAGGTTGCACCCAGGGGAAAGACAGGCTATATTTTATCCCGAAAAATTAAGGAATACTCGCGGGAATAAAAAAGATAATCCACGCGTACGAAGTCGCTGGCATCATTTAGTAAAGTATGAATTCAACACCGAAAATAAGTTTGCCAAAATATTTTAATTATTTGTGGGTTTTTGACTATACGGAACTCTGATGGTGCAAAAACAATTTGCACTTGGCCGATCTTTTTACGTGATTCGCGCCAACCAAGCCGGATAAAATTACGCGAAGCCTAGACGTCGCTATGTACGAAATTAAATTGCTTTATGAAAGCGATTTTGCTCTTGAGCTCATGCATGAGTCGGCAGTTTTTGCTTGTAATATTGTTATCCAAGTTTGCTCGTTTTCTTTAATGTTATACGTTAAGTACATTAATTTTAATATTTTTCTTTGTTAAATTAAAATATAGTGATACTAGATGATGCCCGCGACTTCGTCCGCGTGGATTTAGTTTTTTGATTTCCCTTAATTTTGTGGAATAAAAAGTAGCCCTACCCCGGGATGTAACCTACCGTTATACCAAATTTCATCAAAATCGGTTGAATAGATCGGCCTTGAATGCGTAGCAGACAGACAGACACACTTTCGCATTTATAATATTAGTATGTATATTGAGCGTTAATAACCTTGTGATTAAAGGTCTAGCACCAGTACAGAGGCGTGGCAGGTAGGTATTCTTTGTACAATAGGCATGATGACTGATTTTGAAAAATGGTCAGATAATGTTCGGAAGTATCGACTATTTCGAAAAAATATCTTATTTCAGCAGAAAAATAAGGTTTGGTAGATAACATTGGCACTTGAAATTTAAATTTTAAAATTCACGCCAAAACGCTCCCCGGTGTCATGGCGTCGTTTTTACCAACGTACTCTGTGCCGTGTGCAGTAAGATTAGTGTGATTGTTAAAGCTCGAAAACAAACCATTGTGACGTCATTCGCTTCTTGGTGTATTAACCAATATGGCGGATTGCTGTATTTTATAATTTTATTTTATCAAAATAAATAGCAATCTCACTCGAAATAGAAAAATAAATACGTTTTTTATAATCCATGAATCCTATTTCATTAGATAAATTCATAATTTCATTGATTCTTGGTTACTGTCATCATGCCTATTATGTCGTAGTGCATCTTTTTTTTTTTTTTTTTATCCACTACAAGCTAGCCCTTGACTGCGATCACACCTGATGGTAAGTGATGATCTCCGTGCCGCGTTATTTTAGATACAAACTTATACCAAGAATATTTGCCGCTGATAGTGGGGCTAGACCTTAACGGCCCATTATCCCGGTTTTTAGCGACTACGCCACTTTTCAAACCAATTCAAAGTCATGAAAAAATAGTTTTTTTTCACTGTTAAAAATACATATTAAAGATACATGCCTTATCTCTTTAATGTACTCATGAAAACACGATAAGTTAAACTTGCCTCGATCATAAAAATTTTTGAAAACAGGTTGTTTTTGTTCATTTTTCTAATGGCATTTCCAAAGCTTTAGACTAAATTTCATAAAAATTATACGTAAATTAAGCTCATTGTATTACCTATTCACTGTACAGACAGATTTTAAATAAAAAAATTGCTGCAAATTTTCGCCTAACAGAAGTCATAAAATGATCTAACGCATCGAATAAGCGATGTACTCAGTGGCTCACGAGCCTCTATACGAGAAGGACCTGCGCAAGTTTTCACGAATCGCGCTCCTTTCGCGCTAAAATTATTTATTTTTTAATTATTTGTAAATAAATTCTTTTGCTACATTTAGTGATAAAATTAAAATAGTTTTAGTTAGCCTGTAAATATAGTGTTTCTTTGCTTGTGATTTTTATTTAAAATGGGAAATAAAAGTGCCGGAAAAAAAAAATATCTGACAGGAAGCGAAGGAGAAATAAAAAAAATATATGGTAAGTGTTTCTTGAGTTTATCAAAATACCTAGTCCTCAAAAGCTCCGAAGAAAATCTGATACGAACTAAGAAAATTATGATAGGTAGAGTAAATTCCGCCACGTGCAAATACCATCACGCGTAACCACAGTTTATACCTATATACAGTCGGTAAGGGAGACGAGGTTTTTTTTGTTTGGCTATACTGAGTTTCTCATGAATACATGATATAATAATATCCTATCCTAAATCTCGACTTTATTTTGGCCATGGCGGTCAATAGAAATTTACCAACTGCGCGGGAGATATTTCTGAACTTCCAACCCCTAGTTTGGTTCATACTAAATAGAAATACCTCACCTACCTACTAATTAGTTTTTATAAAAATACAAATAATATTAAGGAGCCTAAACCCGGGGATAAACCCGAGACCTGCAGTCGAAGATAGTAGTTACCATAAAACCAACGAGACTCTGTTAGCGATTTTGTACTATCAAAATAATAATTCTTGAAATTTTTATTTCAGTTCAAATATCCCTCGTAAAGGAAATCGTTTAGCATCAAAAAAGAGAGACGACACACCGCTTGAAAAAGATGACATGTGAGTAGTTTCCATACAGATTATATTTTGTTTGATACGTGAGAAAGTGAGACAGTAGCGGACTAAGGGCGATAGGGCACACCGGTGGCCGGACCCTTGGTGTAGAGAAGAAGAACCCCAAGAACCTTATATACCTAATCTATACCTGATATATCGAACCTATAATAATTATATTTTCAAGGCTTATAAAATTTACATTATATTGTGCTCGTAATTTAATTATTCACTAAAAAATAAAATATTTGTGCTAGCTTCACTCGCATTTCTTTGAAATACTAAATTCAATTTGCTTAATTTTTTTTAAAGTGGGGCCTCCAGTAACTCACCCTGTAATCAAATTATATTCAAGTTCACCACCTCACCGTAATATTATTTCACCTTTATATAATTTCAAACAGTGAATCTGTAGATGCAGTTAGAGTTTAAGGTGGTTTAAGAGCTTTTGTCAATATTTTTTTTCATTCGGTAACAAATACCTACTCTGTGAATTTTATCAAACCTAGAAACGTACCTAAAAATATTTTTGTTGTTACAGGAAAAGTGTGTCTGCTTGGAATCTGGGCAGGCGAAAATGAGCCTTTATATACAGAGTACATAGATAAAGATGATACATTCTGGTTTAAGAACATGGAGCCAAAGATATTACAATTTTATTTAAAATACCTACTGCCTGAAATTATAGATAGTTGATATGAACGTGGCATGCCTATACGAGACCAGGAAGATATAGAAAACGTGCAGCCTAAAAAACATTCATCTAGTACACCCTCTGATTTGCAACCAGATTTGCAGCAACCAGGTCCAAGCTCACGCGTGATTTTTTACGATGAATTTTGATTGTTTTTGTAATAATAATTTTATAAGTATGTAGGCGCTTTTCAGTGGTTTATGTTTGTTCATTTAAAAACCAAATAAAAATGTGTGTATTTTATTTTAATAAACTTAATTAAAATTTTCTTAGCACAAATTTAAAAAACGAAGTCTATATTAGTATAGTTAGTTAGTTTAGTTATAGTATTGTTGCATACCAAAAAAGTGTCGGGTAAAAGTAAATTATTGAATCAGTAACAAAAGAGATTTTCACCAATGTATTTACAATACAGCAACCCCCACTGAGATTGCCGCCCCGGGCTCCCAATGGACTTAGTCCGTCCCTGACCACTGTATACACGATATTGACAGCTAATAAATTTAAAAATGCTTGATGCAAAAAAAATCTGTCAGTAGGTCTATCGGCTTTAAATTATAAAGAGATTATAAAGATCTATAGAAATTGTGTTGGAAAATCCCCTTTTAGTAATTATTTATTTTTATTCCCTTTTAGTATTTATTTAATAAAATTGGGGATGACAATTAAAATGGGAAAGTTTTAATATTTTTACTCTTATTTTGAAATTTGGAATGTAAGTTGGCTGAAATTTGCAATATAGATACGAGTAGATTATACCCTGAATTTCATTTTATATAGTCTAAACCAAAATATAGGTAAAAACGCAACTTCCAACATGTATTTCGTGAAGCGAATTATAATGTAAATAGTCCAACTGTAACAGTTCATACTGTGACGCAAATATTTATGATAGGGTCACGGAGTTCATTTGAACTGCGCGACTCACGGCAATGATCGGTAGGTATCGTAGCGCGGGTCTGAGTGAGCGACAAATGCCTAAAGTGCTGGGATATAGTAGCCTTAAGGGCCGTTCTTCATATTCGGGTGGCCGTACACCTCTTTTCGGACTTATACTATATGTACCTATTTTATGAACTTAAATATCACTTGTTACAATGTTCTCAAAGGTGTGCGAGGTCTGCCAATACGCACTTGGCCAGCGTGGTGGACTATGGTCAATTTCTTCGCATTCTGAGCGGATTGTCGTGCTCAATAGTGAAAATGTCAAATGGGTTGAAGTTTAGTAAGTGAGCGAGATACATTGTAGGTAGGTATATCCATTTCGAGTTGGATTGGCTCAAACAAGTCAATATAGCTGGTTCCAATCAAATGAATTTTAATTGATAATTAATTATTATAGATCTAATTAATTTAAGATTTTTTGTGAAATGGTGAAAATATGGTTATCATTCTGAGACGGTGTAATGTGCAAAAGCATTTTGGTCTCTTGAACGTTAATCTTGGGAAAATTCCCTTTGCTCGGATTAAACTAAAGAAATAAAAAAGTTAGTGGCTTTTTACACCTCTTTGTAAGAACCGTCAGAAGAGTAAGCTTCTTACGTTGTAATAAACACTTTATGACACTTACAAGTACCTACAAAATTGATATACAGAAGGTCGGCTCTATACCAAAAGCCGAAAGCTCAAATAATTCGCGAATGTCGCCATTTTGAATTCGTTGATATTGCGACATCGATACGCGCGCACCCATTACTTTGTACATAATATGTTAGAGAAGGATCGAGATAGTGTAAGCGCCGCTCGATGACAACAGATGGCGCTGTACCTGTGAGGCGGCAAAGCAGTCGTTACGCGAGGTTTCCGCCAATCAGAGAAGTTTCCGCTCATGTGCCAGCTATGTTTAATGACGTGACGTCATGATATTCTAGAATATTACATTATAACAACTTCAGTGTTCTCTAACCATTTACAATACCATTCGATCATTCGATACTCAGATTTGCCACGAGTAGCAAGTGTTCTAGAAAGTAGACCTATCCTATACCTTGGTTGCGAGTGGTTATGGATCTAGTTGTTACATTGCAATTAATTTAATATATCTTATATGTTATTGTGTTTCTTCCTTAAGGTGCATGACAAGGGTCTGCCCGCGAAATTCAAATTTAATTTGGTTTTTCACAATTTGTAAACTAATACGACAAAGTAGGCTTATGGCATTCAAATTGCGAGCCTAGGAATATCATCTTCACAGGTTTATATAAAAATCTTTACTTGAAAGTGTCCAGTTTAAGAAATTAGTCAAAATAATGAGTTTGACGTGAGTTACTCACAAATTAGTCATTAATTTGACTAATTTCTTAAACTGGGCACTTTCAAGTAAAGATTTTTATATAAACCTGTGAAGATGATATTCCTAGGCTCGCAATGAATGAATGAATGAATGAAATATTCTTTATTGTACACCAAAAAAAAAAAATACATTAAATAATAACAATAAAAAATAATTAAAGAAAATCGGTACAAATGGCGGCCTTATCGCTTTGAAGCGATCTCTTCCAGGCAACCACGCTTTATAGGAATTAAGCCTAGTGAGTCGAGGGTGTACGTAAATTTAGGAGGAAATAATAATAATGTAATAATTTATACTAATATAATACTAATAATAATAATATATATATAATTATATAATACAAAATAAAATCAATACCTATATACAATCAAACATATACTAATATAAATAAATATCTATATACATATACTAAATGTTATGCCAAAAAGGGAGTAAAATAAAATAAAAGCCAGAAGACGCAAAGTAAATCATGGGGGAAGGAAGTGCGCTTTGATGAGCTTTTTAAAAGCTGCAAGAGATTGCGCACGCCTGATATGAAACGGTAAGGAGTTCCATAGCCTAGCAGCTTGAACGGAAAAGGATTTCGACGAAAAAGAGGTATTATGGGAAGGGATTTTTAAAATTAGGTTATCATTAGAGCGAAGAGAGCGACCATGAGTGTCACTCAGAAACTCAAACCGCTCTTTGAGATAAAAAGGAGTAGTGGGATTGAATAGAACACAGTATAAAAGAGAAAGAATGTGAGTATCCCTGCGAAGGCGGATCGGGAGCCACTTGAGTTTTTCGCGAAATTCAGAAATATGGTCATATTTTCTGACTCCAAATATAAACCGTATACAAAGATTTTGAATGCGCTCAAGTTTATTAAGCAACTCCTCATTTAGATTGAGATAGCAAGAATCAGCATAATCGAGAATTGGCAAAAGAAGAGACTGTGCTAGCGTTATTTTAGTTGGTATGGGTAGAAAATTTGACAATCTACGAAGAGACCCGACAGACGCAAACACCTTCCTACTCACCTCACTCACTTGCGGAGCCCAAGACAAAAATTTATCAAAAATGATACCTAGATTTTTAACCTTGTCACTGTAAGGTACACAAGTACCGTCAAAAATAATACTAGGTAATGTAGAAAAATCTATACGCGTGACCAACTTTTGACTGCCTATTATTATACATTGAGTTTTTGCTGGATTTACCTTCAGGCCATACGACTTACTCCATTGCACAATAGAATCTAGATCATTATTTACCAAATCTATCGCCTGATGTAGATCCACCAATTTAGCCTGTACATACAATTGGAGATCGTCAGCATACAGGTGGTAGTGAGAAGATAACTGGAGAGTAATAGAACTAATGAAAATTGAAAAAAGGAGAGGAGACAACACGCCACCTTGTGGAACACCGGCATTGATCGTGCACCAGTTAGATAACGAATCATCAACTCGCGTCCGCTGCCGGCGACCAAACAAGTAACTATGAAACCAGTCAATCACTTCAGGAGATATGTTAAGAGAAGCTAAAATGGCTAACAAGAGATCAAAATCAACATTGTTGAATGCATTGCTAAAATCAAGTAAGGTCAACACTGTTACACGTTGATTATCCATACCGAGACGAATATCCTCAGTAATGTTGACTAAAGCTGTAGTCGTACTATGACCTGTCCGGAAACCGGATTGAAATGGATTAAACAGACTCCATCTAGATAGGAAGAGGCTCAATTGCTGGTGAACAATACGTTCAAAGACTTTTGATAGGAATGGAAGAATGGAAATGGGTCGGAAGTCCGATAGTCCAGAAGGGTTAGCTTTTTTGGGAATAGGAGTAATTTGAGCCTCTTTCCAGGAAGAAGGAAAATTTCCAGTGGAAATTGAGAAATTAAAGATGGATTTAATAACAGGAGTCACTATATCGATGACAGGGATGATCATTTTACGACTAATACAGTCTGTACCAACAGCATCAGAGTTGACCTCACGAATACTTTTCTTAACATCACTATCAGTGATCTGACTAAAAATAAAAGCAGGATCATCAGAAGTGGGTAAAGCTGAAATTTGATTCTTAGTCCGCAACTTTGTGGCATCATCAATGCCACAAGAAGAAGAGAAATGCTGATTAAGTTGGTTCAGATCAATATTTAAGGAGCTCTTATCCTGACGTGCTTTCCCAACTCCAAGAGATTTAAGAAAATTCCATACTCGACCAGAATCATCTTCTTCAAGTATAGATTTGTGGATATGGCGTCGTTGTTTATCCCTACACAACCTGTTGCAACGATTCCGAATATTTTTATATTTTTCCTTATTCTCATCGGAGTTATTAGATTTATATTTAGCTTTTGCAGTGTTTTTTTTATGCTGCAATTTTTTTATCTCCTCAGAAAGCCAGGGAGCAGGAAGGTGCTTGAGCCGAACTGGCCGAATTGGAGCATGTACATCATAGAGTTGCGTTAAAAGTGAATTGAAGCTTTCCACCATATCATCAACGCTAACTCCCGTAAGGACATCGGTCCAGTCTATCATCGCCGCATCATCTCTTAACCGATCTAAATCCATACCACCAAAATTACGCAGCAGAAGAATTTTCTTTTTAGCTTTAGGAGGTCGTAACTTATATGATAGATAAACCAAATCATGATATGAAAAAGCATCAGCAGCGCATTGACCATGCTTTGCAACATGATCAATGGAGGAAACAAGAATCAGATCAAGAAGAGATGGAGTACAATTAGGAAAAGAGTGTGTGGCAGAAAGTGGGAGTAAATGTAAATTCGCTGCATCAACTATTGATTTCAGTCGAACAGAGCGGAAGTCATTCTTTAAGAGGCAGGTGTTGAAATCACCCATAATGATAGAGTGCTGATACAGTGGGATGTGCTGATCCAGAAGGCTTTCAAACACAGGAAAATAATCAATTGTTAGGCTAGGATTATAAAATACTCCAAGTAAGAGCTTACTAGAAGAAAAAAGGACCTCAACAAGCAAATATTCAGCTCCCGGAGCAGCCTGGACATTTGACATACTAATCGTTTTAAACGGCAAGTGAGATCGGAGGTATATGGCAACACCTCCGCCAACACGAGCAGTACGATCATTCCTAATTAATTGAAAGCCAGGAAGAGCACAAGATGTGGAGGACAAACAAGGCTTAAGCCAGGTTTCGGAGACTAAAAGAGCGTGTAAGTTTTTGCAGTCAAAAGAGGAGAGCAAATCAGGATAGTGTGCAGGAATACTCTGGGCATTAATATGGACAACATTGAAATTCTTCAGTACACCTGAGAAGTGAGAATCTATAGTTTCATTAAGAGAAGGGAGACTGTAGAAACTGTCATTACTATTCAATCCATCAGAGGATGATAATGAAAAAAATGATTCGTCTAGGCTAATATCTTGAAATGACATAAAATAAAATATAATATTAAATATACTAATAAATATAAAATAATAAATTTAAATCTAAATACAAACAAATCGTACCCCCCAGCAACAAAAAGTCAAATCACAATAACTTAATACAAAGCAACAGTAACATTAATAGCACAAATAATATTTGAATTTGAATTTGAATTTGAATTTGCGCAATTTGAATGCCATAAGCCTACTTTGTCGTATTAGTTTACAAATTGTGAAAAACCAAATTAAATTTGAATTTCGCGGGCAGACCCTTGTCATGCACCTTAATGAATGACCGAGTCTGTGTATTACATATTGTGTGTTAGCATGTTAAGAACCTTATCCATCACCATACGCAAGTAGGTCTGCTAATAATAGTAGTTTATTTTAAGATATCGGGCTACATCGGACCACGGCGCAAATATTCCACGCGCGGCAGCCGGCAAGGGTTGTAGAAGTATCGCTTTTAGTATAGAGCTTTGTCATATTATCAATCCATTGTCTGTTCACAACTTAGAATGAGTCTCCTCTCGGAATGAGAACGGTTTGGCCCTAGTCTACCACGCTGGCCAAGTGCGGATTAGCAGCTTCAACCACCTTCGAGAATATTATGAAGAACTCACGACTCCTTGTCTCTTTTATTCTTGGAGCTTCAAAAAGTTGGAGGTGCGTGTCCGGGGGTCGAACCCGTGACCTTTTACAGGAGGTCAGATATTTTAACCACGAGCACATCACCGCTTCCTATCTATAGTTCGCACGCGAGTTGAATGCAGAGTAAATGTATGGTGACACATACCTACATTTACTCTGCATTCAACTCGCGCGCGCTCTGTATGTAGGGTGCCTTCTGTGTAACCCATATTTACTTTGTGGTACGATGGTATTTCGTGGTAAACCCACAAGGAAACCATTTACAATATACATCGCAACATAAACACAATACAAGACCGGATGTTGAATAAACGTAGCGAAAAAATTCTATATCTATGGAATAAACATTGTATCGAAGCCCTACAAGGGTGCATTTCCATTGAAGTAAATGCGAGCGGAGAGAAAACTAGTGGAGCAGGCGGCGAGTTTGTTTTTACAGGCGGTTTTATTGGAACGGTAAATTAAGGCGCTGTGTGTGGTCAGGGGGGGGGTCTCCAAAGCAGTGTATCCATTAAATGGTGGCATATGGAAGATTAAAAAAAATATATGATGTTTTCAAGACCTTAACTCAGATATTGTTTTATCCCAAAACACGATTTAAACAACTTCGCTGCATAAAAAATAAATTCAAACATACCTCTTATTTCAGTTTTGAAATCAACACATCTCCAAATTGAAAACCTCAATTTACTTGAAAAATATATCATTAAATTCCAAATTCTAAATGACATCCATTGATTTATTAATATTTATTAAAATGTACACATATTTTCTGTTTTCCATTGTATTCCGGTTTTTCGAGAAGCGCTAGCTCATTTTCACCTCCACCAGTGTTCGAAAGAACTTCACAGACGATGGATCTGTGCTCCTTTGCTCCAGCGTTTAAATCGACATTTTAAAATGGTTTTCAAACATAACATGAATAAGACTAATGTTTATTCAACATGAATTGACAGAAGACGTGGATATTACAACTTTCGTGACCTATCTTCTTTTATATAACTAAAAATACATAATCAAATAAATTATGAATATGTGTTCTCTGACCAAACTTTTGACAGCTCGAAATAATGATGCCGTAATGCGCTATCCATTCGATTTTTGACAACAATCGACTTCATTTACGAAGAAGTTTTAATCGATTTGACACATTGATATTACAACTTTTTGTATTGTTTTATAAACATACCCAGGCGTCTAAATGTCTTTTTTATGTATTAAAAAAAATATTTTTGGTGAAGCAATGCTGTAAATGTATATTTTTACCCTCAACGAAACGGAGACGGTATATGTGTTTGCCCTAAGAGGTTGTGTGTTTGTTTGTTTGTTTGTTTGTTTGTGCACTTTTTTGTTACCGTTTTCCTGAAAAACTACTGGACCGATTAATATGCGGTTTTTTGCATTAGATATGTATAGCTTGTGAGAAGGTTCTTAGATATATTTTAGGACCATAGACAAGCAAGCTGAGCTGTAGTCTATGATTTTAATTTTTCAATATGTTACCATTTTTCTCAAAAAGTACTGGGCTGATTGAGATGCGGTTTTTTGCTTTAGATATGTATAGCTTGTGAGAAGGTTTTTAGATATATTTTAGGACCATAGACAACCAAGCTGAGCTAGTGATTTGGTAAGTGGTGTCGTGTTTAGACTCTTTTGGTTTGTCTTGACTAGCATTTTGTACGTAGATGCTGCTTAGGGTCTCATGATGGAGCCAGGAGGTGGTCATAGGAACTCCTTAAGTTCTTATCGTAAACACGTCGTGTTTGGACTCTTTTGATTTTTCTTGACTAGCACTTTGTACCTAGATGCTGCCCAGGGTCTCATGATGGAGCCAGGAGGTGGTCATAGGAACTCCTTAAGTTCTTATCGTAAACCCGTCGTGTTTGGACTCTTTTGATTTGTCTTGACTAGCACTTTGTACCTAGATGCTAATCAGGGTCTCATGATGGAGCCAGGAGGTGGTCACGGGAACTCCTTAAGTTCTCATCGTAAACCCGTTGTATTTGAACTCTTTTGATTTGTCTTGACGAGCGCTTTGTACCTAGATGCTGCCCAGAGTCTCATGATGGAGCCAGGAGGTGGTCATGGGAACTCCTTAAGTTCTCATCGTAACCCGTCGTATTTGGACTCTTTTGATTTGTCTTGACTAGCACTTTGTACCTAGATGCTGCCCAGGGTCTCATGATGGAGCCAGGAGGTGGTCATAGGAACTCCTTAAGTTCTTATCGTAAACCCGTCGTGTTTGGACTCTTTTGATTTGTCTTGACTAGCACTTTGTACCTAGATGCTGCTCAGGGTCTTATGATGGAGCCAGGAGGTGGTTATGGGAACTCCTTAAGTGATCACATTTTTTTAAACAATTTTTATCAAAATATTAAAATTTAACCCTATTTGACACCTCTGCTCATTACTAAGCCCAAGTTTTATCGCGGAATGAGAAGGGTTTGGCCATAGTCCACCACGCTGGTCAAAAGAACTACTGAGCCGGCAAATATGCAGTTTTGTGTTTTAGATATTATTTTATATATACTTTTGCTAAGTTCTAATTGTTGTTTCAATGGAGCTCTGTAGTTCGCCGTGGGCTTTTTAAAATTTTTAATTTTATTACTTGTATTATTTGGCAACATCAATAAGGCAGGTCATAGAAACCATCCAACGCCAAAGATGACGCTACTTAAATGACAATCAAGTGAGCTTGTGTTGCAGCTTCGTAATTATTTTGAAAACTATTTTCAAAATTAAAATCGTACTAGTAATTACTAGATTGACATACGAGTTGCGAAATATCGCATAAAAAGGCACGTCGCTTCACTATTTAAAAAAAAAACTCCTGCTGGTTGTAACAATGACGTCTTTTAATATTTCCAAGAAGTAGGTAAGTTGTCAAACATCCAATTACTGTCAGAGGGTTCACTGCCATCGCTTAAAGCAGTATTACTTAAAAATGTCAGTTTTATGTCACGTACCTTGAAGGTCCTAAAATAAGGATTATAATTCTAAAAACACGAACGTCAACAATATTAAAACAATACGGATTTAAGCGATAGTAGTATGCCTCCAGTGCAATTTTTGATATGAATGGAAAATAACAAAACAGTGGTAAGACAGAAAGGAAAACTGAAAATCAAGCATTGCCACTTCAGCTTGCTACTGCCTACTCGTCCGCTCTCATTGGACCAGACCGACCAGATAATATTATTATATCGAAAGCTTGCTGAGTAAGGACCTAGTAGTGTCTCAAATACTTCAAATAAGTGCCTATTGCAAGTTTTATTACTAATTGATTGGATATTAGATACCCTTAGGGTTTCGTTTCTGGGACCCGGGAGTTAGAAATTTCCGGGAAATACGTCGTTGGTTTTTTTTGTGATTTCCCGTTTTTGTGTACAGAGTATTTTTTTAACTTATCTCTTGAGAAATATTTGAGAACAAGTTGATCTCTTAACTTGTTTATTATAATTCTCCCTGACTACTAGGGCATGCATTCGGTGCTGTGTTTGAGTACCGGGAAATTTTGGACCGATATTGGCACGGAACCGGGAATTCCCGGGACTTTCGATACTTTCGATACTACCTTAAATTATCACAAAAACACGGCTAAGACATTACAGAAAGTATGAAATAGACCAAATATTACTGTTCATTAGGCGTTATACAAAAATTTATCGCATAATATTTCACACAGGAATATACTGAATATTACTATTCATTAGGCATTATACAAAAATTTATCGCATAATATTTCACACAGGACTGTAAATTCATGATTTTTTCATGTACTTGTACCATAACTCGCTTCGTTACAAATTTCAAAGTTTTATTGTAGTTCATAGGTTTTACAGAGATTGCGTCTTGTATGAAAATACACTTTGAAAAGTTGAAATTTTTTTTATCGTGATACGCTCATATGTAACTACTTTTATAGCAATTAGAAGCCAGTGCAAATATAAATTTACTACATCAAGCAGTTTATGAGAAACAAGCCTTGAGGCTTGGATACACGGACAACAAAGTGATCCTTTACGGGTCTTTTTTTATAGACAGGCGTACGTAGTAACCTCACCTCAAAGAATTACAAATGTTAATCTAAATCAACAATATTTTCCAACCCATACTCAGTATTCCCAAGAGAATCTCGTGAAGATGTTACTCTCTCCTATTCTGTGCCGTTTTTTGGTTTTGCCGCACGCTGATTTGGTCTCTACAATTATATTGGATATGGTACCTCTTAGTATTTTTGGTATCCATTCACCGTCCTCCCCGTACGTATGGAGGATCCTAGGATCGAGGACCCTAGGATTTTCTAAAGACGTTTCCTATCAGCCATAAAGAGCCTCGTTACTGCTGCGTTACTGTCCAGGATTCACATCCATACATAAAGATTGGACTGTTCACAGTCTTGGTTTTTACATAACATTGTATGGAGAACTCCTGAGCATCTTAGGGAATTATGGATACGGATATCCATATTTTCTTTCCCTATGCTATTGGTATAATTGACAGTGGAGTCAAAAATCAAAATTGAGTATCCTCGGGCTTATGAGGTATATTTTATATTACAGTCATATTTTCCTGTCAATCGTACATATTTTCCTGTCAATCTTCATGTGAAATTTATGAAAGTAACGATACAATTAACAGAATATAGCATAATCTACTGTAATTTATTATGGCTGAACAAATTTTATTCCAGTGACAGATCCATCAATTCATTGATCTTCAAAAAAGCTCTTCTCTGCTGGTAAATAATACTTACCAGAAAGACTAACATACGAAACTGTACGAAGTGGCAGTAAAATAATCGTTATAGCCAAAGTAAAAATAGGGGTTTTTAAACTAATACCTCGAATTTGTGAGTATAAAATACAGTATAGTGAATTAAATGATTGTTACATGCAGAAATATCCACACTTAATTAGAGAAGAATCGACAGAATGTATGTACTTCGAGTCTCAAAAGTATCAAAAGTACCGGTTTTATGGTGTGGAGAACCGGGACTGAAAATTATTCAGAAGTACCGGGAATTTTTGGTACCAGGAATTATCGGGAGCATGCCCTATTGACTAGGTACCTCACTCGCGCAGTGCTGAGCACTATTGTCTTAACGTGGGATGTACCGGGTTTAATCCCCAGCAAAGTGAATTTGGGAATTGGGCGTATTTTTGTAAAATTGTACATGAAATAAAATCGATATTTTTTTTTCATCATGTTTTGTTATTTTATTGATAAATTTGTGTTTCTTAGTTATTTATCTTTATGAGCAGTAGCACTGTTTACAAATATTATGTTAAATTATAGTAAAAACAATCATTTTAAAATTAAGTGACGGAGAATTATTCCATTGAGTAACTAAACTTTATCTCACAAAAGGCACTTAAAAAAACAACTTTAGATAAGATTCACAGAAGTGTTTAGTAGTCTTACCAATCATGCCAATCACAAAAATAGGACAGCAAACATAAAATAACAGAAACACTATCAAAATTTGATAATTTTAGTTCTTTTGACTAACGTAAAGGCAAATTTATGTCATAATTTATTATATAACTTCTGAAATAGACAATGCTTTTTATTTTTGTTTTTGTAAGTAAGTTAGTTTACGATAAAAAATATACATTTAAATATAACATAACAATAACTTATATTAATGATAAATTGTCAATATTATAAGTATTTATGCAATACTAGCCGATGCCCGCGACTTCGTACGCGTGGATCGAAGTTTTGTGGTTCCCGCGAGAACTCTTTAATTTTTCGGTATAAAAAGTAGCCTATGTGCTATTCCAGACTATAATCTATATCTGTGCCAAATTTCGGCCAGATCCGTTCAGCCGTTGGGGCGTGATTGAGTAACAAACATCCATACATCCATTCATACATCCATACATCCATCTGTCCAAACTTTTTGGAGGATTTTTTGAGAGGACAATTTGTCAGTGGAACCTTGACAATTACTCAAAGGAAAAGTAAGGGCACTGATCACAATGTTAAGAATTATTGTACTTTCTTACCATAAAACTATAATAGTCGTAGTAGGTACTTTTGAGTATTTTAAACTCTTTATTCTTTATTTTGTACTTAAATTATGTAAAATGTCGTCTATAAAATATAAGTAGAACTTCCAACCAATGTATAGTATGTTAAATCACATTGTAAGAATGATTATAAGTAACAATTTTTTTTTGCGTTTTGTCTTCTTCGATTCTCCCTTTCTGATATTTTATCTCACCTCGGATATTTTTCTTGTTCTAGATTTTACGAGCTCCAAGTGTTATTTTCTTATATATTATTGTTTGAACTTTTAAGAGTCCCTCTTTAATTTCTCTATATGCCGCCTTGTTATTTCACCAGATGTCAGCGCCATTGTTACACCTGAATAATTTAATATATACAATACTCGTTTCCAATGCAAAACTCGGGGCCGTAAAAGCTTAACCGTGTACAAACCTTTAGAAATCCATTGAGTACCAATTTGTTCAATTGACTGACAATTTCGAAAGAGTTACTTAAAGGACCGTAATGAATTCACGGCAACAATATTTTCTTGCATTGTATTTCAAGAATTTAAATATTCTGAATTTTCTCTGGTCTGGCCTGGTAGGAGGCTTCAGCCGTGGCTAGTTACCAATTACCACCCTACCGCCAAAGACGTGCAGCCAAGCTATTTAGCGTTCCGGTAGGATGTCGTGTAGAAACCGATTAGGGATATGGACTAGGGTTTAATATAACTGCCATACCCCAAACAGGTTAGCCCGCTACCATCTTAGACTGCATCGTCACTTACCATCAGGTGAGATCGCAGTCAAGGGCTAACTTGTATTTAATTTAAAAAAAACTGGATATAAGGTACATAAAAGTAGCAATAACTTTTTAAAAAAAAATCCCGATTCTCGGGAATTCCCGGGAATCGGCCAATTTTATTCCCGTTTCCTTGAGTTGAAAATTTGCCGTTCCCGAGATTTATTTTTAATTTTGATTGAGTGGGATTTTTAAAAAGTTAATTTGTTTAGTTTCACCCAACCTAATTCCAGTTAATTAATATAATAGGTTTTGCTTCGGACATAATATTGTCAATCAAACTTATAATTTTAGAGTACGGAAACAACGTACAAATTTGAAATTTTACATAAATTGGCTAATTTGCGGTTTTGGCTCTTACGAAGTTCTACCATATAGATAATTCTGTATGTAAAGATAAAAAATTGTAATCATGACACCAAAATTGTATGATTTTCTTCGTTTTTTATTTTTGAGTATTTTTCAAACACTGTAAATAATACTATATGTCTGCAAAAGACTAGAAATTGATTTCAATGATCAATTTCCAACATCTTTTTGCTATTTAAATTTTTGAAATAACATCTGTATTTCTTGTTTCTGACAAAAAATGAATATCTGACTCTTAGTCGGTAAGTACATTGTATATGCGTATGATATTGATTTATGCCACAATTATACTTGTATTTAACTCACGTAAGTAGTTTATGTACATAAGATACTTATGTAACTCTAGATGATGCCCTCGACTTCGTCCACATGGATTAAGATTTTATGACTCCCTCGGTAACTGTTTAATTTTCCAGGATAATGGTTCCGGGTAGCCTATGTCCTTCTCCGGGATGTAATCTATCTTTGTATCAAATTTCATCAAAATCGTTTGAGTAGTTGGGCCGTGCAAGCGTAGCAGACAGACAGACACACTTTCGCATTTATTATATTTTGTATGGATATTACGCTATGCTGGTACGCTACGCTTATGCTGGGCTAACTAATGCCCGCGACTTCGTCCGCGTGGTTGAAGTTTTTTTTATTCCCGCGGGAACTCCTTAATTTTTCGGGATAAAAAGTCACTCTCCCTCAACTATACCCACGCCAAAAATAACGTCGAACCATTGCTCCGTTGCGGCGTGATTGACGGGCAATTCAATTAACAATCACACTTTCGCATTTATAATAATATTAAGTATTAAAATGGATTTGCACACGATATGCGATTTACAATAGGTATTTTGTCAATTACCTACTCATGTAAGAGACTTTGGTACGTGATTTACTCACTTACGTTATTCTATCAATTTCACAAATTTTGAGTTACCGTGTTTTGTCATCCGAGGGCATCCGTGACATGCTATGACAAGCGCGCGAAAATAATGAAAACCGCGACGGGAGCGCCACCCGGCCGAAGTGGGCATAACTGACGTGAGGGGTGAGGACTGAGGAGAGCCAACGTCTCGATTTGTGTTTTGATTTTAAGAGCTGACAGCGCCTTAACACGGGTTTTTCAGAACGTCGGAGTAAAATGTTAATTATTAGTAAAAAAGTCAGTACCACTGATTTTTATTTATTGAGGTTTCCACTTGGAACGCTGCACGTTGGCTGAAGATAATATATTACGGATGAACTTGGGCTTTAAAACAATTGGGTGTGTGACAACTATTCAAATAAATAATTTTTTAGTGATTATTACTTGGGAACTCCTTAATTTTCCGGGTCAAAATAGCCTATGTCCTTCTCTGGGATAAAACCTTTCTCTTTATCAAATTTCATCAAAATCGGTTGAAAAGATGTGCCATGAAAGCGTAGCAGAGAGACACACTTTCGCATTTGTTGGTGGTAGTGATGGAGGCACCGGGATAGCATACCCTTGAGGTGAGGAAATGTGTGGCAGAACTGGCAAATAAATGTTTTTTTTTTTTCTTTTCATTTATAATGTCAATTATGAATATTGCAAAAAAAGGATTCGGTAACCTCTCGACTACTCTCCAATGTATTTCGATTCAGTGAAAACGCACCCTAATAGACAATAGGGAGGTCAGTGGGTCAGTTGGTGACTATTATCTTGCCACTTTTTGTGGCGAGTTGCCAGTAATTGACTTGACGATTACTGCCTTCCGTTACTTCAAACTTCTTATCTAAGTTGAAGTCTGAAATGCAGGAAAAAAATGTTGTTTAATTTAAACTTGTTTCAGACATGCAATATCATTACGAGTAAGTATATCCCGGGATATCTATACTAATATTATAAATGGGAAAGTTTGGATGAAAAAGGACGGATGCATGGATGATTGTTACTCAATCACGCCAGGACGGCTGAATGGATCAGGATAAAACTTGGCACAGAGATAGATTATAGTCTGGTAGTATGGTAGTAATGGATTATAGTGGTCACACAGGCTACTTTTTAATCCCGGACGCGGACGAAGTCGCGGTCACTAGTCGGGCATAAACCGACGAAAATTCACGTGAGTCTACTCCGTTCAAATAATAATATGTTTATAATTAAATAGGGCACGCCACTTTAATTGCAAAAAAGTGTCATAAACTACCAATTTACTTAACACTAAAATGGCTCATGGTCACACCAGATTAACAAACCAGTGTACCCTAACACCCATTCTGGGTTGTGTCATAGACGAAAATTTTACAATTCTACTATTTTTAGGGTTCCGTATCTCAAAAGGAAAAAAACGGAACCCTTATAGGATCACTTTGTTGTCCGTCCGTGTGTCTGTCAAGACCCTTTTTCTCAGGAACGCAAGGAGGTATCAAGCTGAAATTCCTATCATATACTCAGGTCTACTGTCCCTTGGAGCTGTGAAAAAATCAAACTTCTAAGCCAACGCAATCAAAAGATACAGCCGTTTATGCTGCAAATTTTCGACTCTCGCAAGGGAATCAAAACCTACAGGGTACTTCCCGTGAACTCAGAATCTTGAAAATTGCAATGTCTTATAGCCCAGATAAAGGAAAAATTGCGAATGAAAAGCATAAAGTTTTGGTTACATCATATAAAAAAATATTTTTTAATAATTTTAAACTTACTAATGTTATGGATTTCATTTAGCAATAAAAATATCATAACATTTACTTATTTATATACGTACAGGTTTGTACCGAACCCTCGGTGCGCGAGTCCGACTCGCACTTGGCCGATTTTATGTGATTTGTGACACTATAAAATTCTGATTTGTATCAGTATTCTGGACACAATTGGCGAATAAATAGGTTTTATTTCTTTATAATTTAAACCAAATGGAAATGATAATATTATATCATAATTCAGAGTGAACCGTGTTATATATTATGCAAAGCGAAATCCGTCAAAAACATTGGTATTATTAATATCATACGTGTCGACAAAGCAGCTTGGTGGTCAAAACGTAACATATTCACAGAATTATTTATGACAATAATATCACCCGCATGGTTTAGGTCAGGTTCACACAGAAATTGGACCAATTTATTACATAGCAGGTATTAAATTGACGTTGCATTTGGAATATTTCAACTGGAGAGCGCCACATGGCGGCTAATCATCTCATTTGTTTATGTTTTGGAATAGAAAGCGGTTATATTACTCATATAACAAGGGACTAGTCACACTTATTCAGCTCGATTTAGTCCATAAAAAATTGACTTTGTCTATGGAGCTGAATACGTATCTATTCAGCTGAAGGGCTGAATTCGAGCTGAAAATATTTTTGAAAATCCCGATACAAGTTTTATGTCCGTATACCTTGGACACCCTAAAATAAGGACTATAATTCTAAAACACGAACCTCAACAATGCGACATTGCTTGGGTGAGGTAATGCACAATCTCCTGCGAATCGCTTGACGGTAGCGGCTATCAATCCTAATTTTAATTATTAAACTTAGATAAATCAATTCTAAGTAATATTGATCATATTTTGCTTAATAATGATAAGTTACCCATAACAATATCAATAATGTCAGTCAATTGTAAAATTTACTGACGATATGTTATTATTGGGATGCATTATCGGCTCTTTGCGTATTTCAATAATATCCACCACCACCACCACTACAGCCCATTAACGTCCCACTGCTGGGCACAGGCCTCCACTATCATTGGAGAGAGGGAATTAGAGCTTAGATCCGCCACGCTGCTCCAATGCGGGTTGGCGGGTTTTAACGACTATTATCGTGTTATTGGCATAATAGGTCTCGAGCAAAAACACCCTCGACGTAGGCGTCATATACCCAAGAGGGAGGTCCTGGGTTCAACCTCCAGCAAGGTCAATTTGGGATTTTATAATTTCACATTAGCCGTTGCTTTTGTAACACGACATAATTAATCTATACCACATTATTGCTCTGTGTTGCGTAATATCCGTGTTATGTATAATCTGTGGTTAGTGGCTTATAGTCGGTGGCCGCCATCTTTTTTAATTTAGATTAGAACGAGGCCTATTTTAGAAGGGTGCGTGAGATTATTGAATATTTTTAAAACTGAGATTTATTTGATTTATAGACATATTATTGTTAAGCTTAACTATTAGAAAGATTATAAAAGTGATAACACATTGTAAATTCATACGAATTTCATAAATATTGAATGTCGAGAGTAACTTGTAAAAAAACCTACCAGCTAATAATAATGTCAGAATAAACAGTTTGATTTGTAATTGTAACCTTATGATTTCATTTTAATTGACCCTTTCTGAGATGCCGTATCACTTGTTACAACCCTACCGACAAGAATTACCACCAAGCGATTTTGCGTTCCTGTACGATGCTGTGTTGTAACCGATTTGGGGTGTACCTAATGGTCATTCTCCTAATCTGCTTAGCTCCCTACTATATTAGACTGCATCATTACTTACCATCATAAATAATTTATGTGAGATCGTAGTAAAGGGCTAACTTGTAGTGTTATATGAAATAATATTTAAAAAAGAGAAATATTTCAGTTTATTTATCTTTGGAAAAAACAGGTCATTGAAATAGAAAGGTACTAAAAAATTCTACATCAATGAGGTACACAGATAAAACTTTCAACTGTGACAGCTTCAAGAGTTTTTATATCTTACGTAAGCTATTAAACTGTGGAAAATATTCACACAATTAAGGTAAAGTATAATAAACTCTGAAAATCAGATCGTATTACCTGAAAACGGAGTACAAAATGAACTAAGTTGAATAACATCAGCCTTATAATCAAATTAATCTAGATAGGTTATCAAACTTGTTCAGCGTTCATTCATACCTAGGTAGGTTTCACCGAAAACTAATTTAGATCTGAAAGTTTAGACCGAGCACGTAGTGATTTCATCGACTGTAATAAAAATGATTTTGTAGGTAACTTTTTCATTAGGTAGGTATTTAATTTAATTTGCAAGCTACGAGTAAGTTAAATAGGTTTTCTGATTGAACTGATAAATAGTTCCTAAGCAATTTTTTCCTTAGTCATAAAAATTTGCTATAGTTACTCATAATATTTATACTAATATTATAAATGCGAAAGTGACTGTCTGTCAGTCTGTCTGCTACGCTTTCACGGCACATCTGTTTAACCAATTTCGGTGATATTTGGTATAGGGATGGTTTGTATCTCGGGGAAAGACAAAGGTTACTTTTTATCCCGGAAAATTAATAGAGTTCCCGCGGGAATAAAATACCTAATCCACGCGAACGAAGTCGCGGGCATCATCTACTTATTATGTAAAATATCTCTACCTATAACTGAATCGCATAGCGAAATATAATATGCATACTGCAGGTATGTACTGTGAATCTGTGATGATTCGATATCGTTTTTATGAACATTTATTGCCACCATGCGTACAAATACGAGTAAAAGGTATATTTTCATTTAAAAAAAAAATGAATCAAAGAGTGGCACAGATAATTATTGCAGTTCACATTTCGGACAGTGACCAAACCTGATTTAAAAAAATGTTAAGATGACGTAGACCCCGCTGAAAATCTGAAAATCACAAAGACAGTTTATTCATACAAGACTTACGTGTTAGATATTGTATAAAAATATTCGCAGAGTCGTTGACCGGGGGTATCCCGATCAGGGGTTCCTGTGTCACTGTGACTTCCAGGGGCGGCAGGGTTTCCAGTGGCTCTTCGGTTACTACGTCTGTTCCAGAATGATAAAACTTTGTGATTTTTTTACGCGGTTGTCGTATTTTTTTCCCTATCTTAAGTTACTAACAGACTAAATATAGAAATTATACACGCAAAATTTTAAGTATGTTCTCCATTTTCGAGCAATAATTAATTTTTTTATACCTACTTAAATAATAGTAACAATAAACTAAACTGGTAGGCTCAAAGAAAATGTGAAATGATATATATGTTACAGAAAATGATTTCATAAACGGGGAAAATGATTAATTTGAAACCTACCAATTTATTTAAAATTAATATTTGGTGTACTTCATAATATTATAATCCTTTGTTGTATTAATCATATCATTATGTATATTAAAATATTTTCGAAAAGGGTAAAATTCTATCAAGGCCACAGCTAGGCGTACTCAAACCAATCATGAGTCCCGATTGTACAGGAAAATCTTAATCATATTTTAAAAGTTGAACGTACTATATATACATGCTTTCTGGCATTTAGGACATCTATGAACTCCTTAAATCCAATTATCCAATTACCCGTCAGACAAACGTAAGTGATTACAGTTTTCTTACAAAATCGGGGCTAAGTTTAATGTGTATCCGCCCTTTAAATATAATAAACACTCAAACCAAAGGCATACTCAATCAATTTTCAATTTCAATACACACAATTTGAAAATCTATCAGCAACACAATACATAAAATACAAATCTACATATTTTATGAACATTATATTATATGATTCCATACAACACATAATAATATACGGATCATAAATCAGTTCATTGTTACAGCCGAGAAAAACCCAGTTTTCGAAACGGTATATGCAATAAATAAACATCGAACATCGATTATTGAAAGATTTATATATGTGAGCGCCTCTGAAGAGGGCTCTACCATTATTCATACACTTTATATACCCACTATTGTATGGAGGAGAATGCTGTCGGTTATCCTGGCAATTTTTCCTACTGATACTAAGCATTTCAACGAGGATTTGACGACCTCTGTGGTGAGGGCTGGGCAGAAAACCGCGTTAATCCTTAATTTAATGAAGTTAACATTTCTTAAATTTAACTTTTAAAAGTTAAGTAAGAAAATAATAACTCTTTTAATAACTGTAGTTCAACAACATTAGTTGTTGATATCATTTTTGTTCGTTTGAATTGCGCGTCACGCCTTACAATATTTAAGGGTTGCGTTGAAGAATAGCCTCATCGAAGCCCGAATCATCTTTCAAACTTAAAGCAGCCCAAATTCAAAGATAAGCGCCATATAAGGTCTTCTTCGAACTAACTGGGATTCCTGGATTTGACAGATCGTTGTACTTACGTAAACTCATTAAAAAATCTTATTACCATGTAAAGGACTACTTAAACGACAAGGAAGCCTGGCAATAATTTGCTCTAATGTCTCTGATAGTTCCTTAGTAAGAATATTTGTGAGATGGTGATAATAAAAAAAAAAAAACCGGCTGAGTTTGTTGTGGGCTCTTCTCAGACCAGGGCGCGTTTGGAACCCTCGTAGCTTTAGTTTTAAGACCATTATCACCATCATGCTTTTTAAGTACTTATGTAATTTTTAGACGAAAATAAGTGTACCTACAGTGTACCTATATTTAATAAATAAATGACTATGACTATGACTATGACTTATGTAAAACCCGGCGATAAAAGGTTTTACACGGGTAGGTAAGAATATAAATCAACACGAAAAGATGCAGGACAGAAATAAAAGTTGTGAAACAAAAAGTCTCTGGTCTGACAAAGCATAAGGACGTTAGCGAAGAATTTCAAACGAATTTCCTACTTTTTAGCTCTCATCTGCATTCAAATGCCGGGTGCTTGGGTGTTAAGCATTTTGTGCAATCATGTTTTGGTTGCCAACGATATGAAATTGCATGTAATGAGGCGGAGCGGAGGCAAAAATATTTGCGCTTTATTTTAAGGAAACACTTTTGGATGAATAGAGTTTTTGCGGGATCTTCTTTTTTTTGGGAGCGTTCCGGTTTAGTCTCGTTGTTTAAATGGAATGGAAAATATAGTTACTCGAATTACACCTTCTATATAAAATAGTTTGTCTGCGTGTTGGCTTTCCTTTTTTTTAAAACTCCGTTGACAGACACAATCTCATCTTGACATGCTAAATTAGCTTCGTCTGTAAATTCGTATCCTATTGACACTATTTCCAAAGCTTTACTGGTCTAGCATTTTAGAAGCTTTTTGTCGCTAGTGTAGATGTACGCCGACATACTAAGGCGAGGTTCACGGTCTTACGCGAGAGTGGAATGTGTAAAAGTAAACAATGGACAGCAAACAATGCGGGTTTCCTAGAGGACAATTATTAGTGTTGAAAAAAGCTAGGAAAAGCGGACGACCGTCACTTGAAGCGACGACGACGAGGAAACTAACAACACTGTTGTGTAAATTGTCACAAAAGTACGCAACATGTACCTATTTATAGCATGTGTCGGTTAGTGCTGTAGATAGTTTTCGTGCGATGATGTCAGTACGTAGTACCAGTACAGTAGTAACACTATGGTCGCGAAAAATTACCGGGATTACCGGATAGGTACGGAAATTGGGAGATGCACTTTTAGGAAAACCATATTTTAATACACTAAGCTTTATTTTATAAGAAAATTGACATGACATTCGCAAAAGTATTCACCGTCAAACAGCAGCGCGGATAGCAAAAATTCGTAGTTGCTCTTTTGGATTATTTTTTGTCTACACAGACACAAAATATTATTTTTTTAATTTTTTTTAATCCACTACAAGCTAGGCCTTGACTGCGATCTCACCTGATGGTAAGTGATGATGCAGTCTAAGATGGTAGCGGGCTAACCTGTTAGGGGCATGGCAGTTATATTAAACCCATACCCCTTCGGTTTCTACACGGCATCGTACCGGAACGCTGAATCGCTTGGCGGCACGTTTTTGCCGGTAGGGTGGTAACGGCCGAAGCCTCCCACCAGGCATACTATACTATATAGGAGTACTAAGATAATACCCACATAGAGGCTTGTAGATATATACTTTCATATTGATATTAAAAGAGTTCTTTTAGGCAATCTCCCACACAAGAAAATGGCGCATAAATCTAAAACATGGTAGGGAACTAATAGAGTCTTCCGCCGCCCGCCATTAAAGACGAGCTACGGCCGTCATTCGAGTCAATTTCCGGGATACTATGGACCTATAAAGGGTTATTTTTTTATGAAAACCCTCGCAAGGATATTACATTTCATTGTTTTTCGTGTACACCATCTATAAGAAAAAATAGATATAAGATTTCGAGTGTACGTTAAAAGAAAGCGCTCTTTTGGCCAATCTCTCAATAGATGGGCAGACGACATCAAACGATTCGTTCACGGGACTTGGGTGCCGCTGGAGTCAAGCAAGTATTCAGAAAATACTGCGGCATTACTCTACTCTCTCTCTCTCCAGTCGGTTCCTCATGACTGAGGCACAGAATACTAACTATTAGATTTACCATCATTACGGATTGTAAGATTGTCTTCACCGAGTTCTATCACTGGCTTTACGGAGAGCGTAATAGAACTTTTGCGCGACGGATTATTTGATTCTTTGATTTCTGTCTCGTGGCGTTTTTACTTCCATGGTTTCCACAACACGTCTCTCAACTCGTACTGAGCGCGCGCTCGTCGTTAGACAGTTGACAGCTATACTGGTAAAGTTGTCAGGCATGTAAACAAATCTTCAAATCGTAACTTGAGCGTAGCGAAAAAATCCTATGTCTATGATCGTAACCAACATCTACACGTCATATCGATTTGAAACTATGCAAATGTGTGTAAAGCCGATGACATTATGATACTTGGGACATTAGAGCTGATATGATGATGGAACCAAGAGCTGAACACTTCAATGGCTTCTAGTAAACGCATCGAGTTTGGGCTCATTTGGTGTGGTTTGATCTGCCATTTACATTATAGGTACAAAATCCTACTGTTAGGGTGTGGAACACCCTCCCAGCGCACGTGTTCTCTGCCACATACAACTTAGGTACCTTCAAGGCAAGAGTGAATAGGCATCTTCTAGGCAAGCGCGTTCCAACCTAGACCTCATCATGCACTATGCATCATTGTCGTCAAGCGCAAGCCTATCTCACAATTAAAAAAAAAAGGTTTTTTAAACTACGTAATATCATTATGTCCTACATATATTATTATTTATCGCCCTTTGGATAACGTTTCATATATAAGTAGATTCAGTATATCAAATTCGAGAGTGACTGCTATTTTAAAGGCTGTAAAATTTTATTAGGAGAGTGCTATCGATAAAAAAGCGATATAAGCGGTGCTTTTAGTGAAGTGAGCTTTGATGTCAGTATTCCAATATTTTACATTTCAGCTAAGCGCGAGCACTAAGTTATTATATTCAAAGCGTGGGTAAAATATTCCTTTTTAGGACTCCGTATTAAAATTGGCGATACGACAGTTAGTTACGATACGATGTTTTTTCTCCAGTAAATATTGACAACTTTAATGAATAATTTTAAAATTTATAGCAAACTAAAAAAACATCGAGAAACTTTCAAACTAGTTAGGTCAAGTAAGGTAAGTAAGTAGGCACCTAAGTAAGTAAAAGCACATTCAAAACCGGGTTTTAATTTCTTTTAAAACCAGATAGTTTATCGTCAGACTTATCATGCAATATATTTTTTTAAATAACTTTCCCCCTCCTTGTATCCGAAGTCTTGGAAATTCTTTTCATTTATAATAACAGAGATTTGTGAAGACGAAAGTACCTAAGATTAAAAAAGTACATCTGAACATAAAAAATCTACATAGAATATTATGCTTCCACTCGCTCCAAGCTTTGACGCTTTGAAGATATTTAATGAGACTGAATATGCCTTTTAGTGAGTCGTAAGTCGTAACACAAATACCATTATCTTAAAATTACTTAAATATTTATACATACATTTATAACCTAATTTTACATAAATCTACAATTTTTGAACGAACTGACGAACTTAAGGCATAGAGCACATAAATATACATAATAATACTTCGTCCGCGTTGATTAAGTTTTTTTAGTTTGAGTTTGAGAAATTTGTTTATCCGCCCTCCAATCTCCATATTGTAATCATGTGTTAAAACAAAGAAGATGGAAGCAGGTTCCATAATACGTAGGTACGTGGCAGAAAAGACCTGGAATAACGGTAGGTGGAAGAAGACCAGGCATCCAGGTATTTAAATCCTGAAACACATTTCTCTGTGTTTCTCACCACAACCGTGAACCGCATGGCATAGACGTTTATAATAATATGTACCGGGGTATAAAGCTGTGACAAGATTCTCAGCTTACCATAAACAATATTACTTCGAAGCACTGTCTGCAGTACATTCACCGCCAAAATTACTTTTGTGCATTAATTTTATTGTAGTTTATATGGCTTGGTTACAAAGTGCACGCTAAAGAATACAACAAAAGTCGTTAAGTATTAGGTACCTACTTACTGAAGTTACTCTTAAAAGGTTATTAGTATTTTAAATTAACTTAGTATACGCCGTGGTAAATAAAGCATGTTACAGAAATGATTTGAGATCACCACATTATACCTTTGAAGGTGAATTCACAAATCGTGGCGTATCAGGCTACTGACATGCCAGTAAATGATGACAGTAACTGTCTCTGAAGCTCGCACTATGTAACAAAGCCATTACTTTTATGCATTAATTTTATGTTAGTTTTATACGCGCCGAATACAGTCGCGCACTAACATGGTTTATGCATTTTGATGAAGCAGTATTTTGGTGCTTAGCGTGGAATTTGGAGGGTATTCTAACTGAAATATTGTTAGTAGCCAAAGTTATAGTCCGCATTTGAATAAAAAGCGTAGATCGTGTTTTACAAAAGCTTACAGTTAAAATATTATTTAAGGTAGATACATACAACCTAGATAGTAGGTACGTTTCTACTTAACAGAATACACTTTTTAGTATTTGTTGAAATGATATGTTTGGTATAGACCAAACTTGAAATATCTGACCATCAAATGCGTAAAAACACGCAGTAAACCAATAAATTATGAGTAAGCGTGCATAGAACCACTAAAATGGAGACTGACGAATTAAATTATAAAATAAATCTTGTATATAATATTCTTTAGATGGGTTTTCAGATTTTTTTGTCATATGTTAATTTTGTTGGTTAAAAAAATGCTATTGTTTTAATCTAGAATTTAGATTATCTTTGTGTTAGTAAAGCCGGGTCTATCTTTATGGGTTGTCAATTTCTTTAAAATAATCAATACTGTATTAATTTAGTGATTCAGTGGTAGATTAATTAGTAGCTTATTTAAAAAGTATTTGTATTTTTTCAGTGTCAATGGGAGAATATCAATACTATCTAAATAAAAATAGTACCATCAAGGGTTCAAGATTTGAAAGGCAAACCAAAGATTTAATAAAGCCAAAGACTATGCTGCCGCACAAAATAAACGGGATCATACATATGCTGATCTTTTATACTCGACTGTACCCCGGTATTCCTTTTTGCTATTATATTGCATATGACGAACACGTATCTCTAGCGACGTGTTGATATTCTTGCAACAAAATATTGGTGTACTGGGAGCACCAGAATAAAGTAGTTTATTTTGCCACTGTATTTTTATTATAGACAGAACGTTGGTCGCAAAATGGTCGGTTCACATTAATCCAGTAAAGCATTACAGTGTATTGATTCAGTACAGAGTACTTTCCGTTCTAATGTTATAAATGAAAAAGTGTAGATATTGGTTTTTGTTTGTCCTTCAATTATGTACAAGTTTAAGAATTAATTGACATAGATTACTTTCATCCCGGAAAATCAACAGTTCCCCGGGATTTTCAAAACCTAAATCCACGCGACGAAGTCCCTATTCATCATCTAGTTTTTAAAGATGAGCTTCTAATAAAAGAGCAATTAATGTATTAAAGATAAAAAATGCACAATCGAACTGTAATAGAGTTTTAACCAAGCAAACTTTTACAATATGAAAGTAAATAAGTACTCACCGCCTACTTATCAAACAAATTATAAGCTCGGAAGTAGAATTTGTGAAGAACAATAAGGATCGGCTTACGAACGGAAGCTTTGCTCACTTCTGATGTGCGGGTAGATTAATCCGCCTACGTGACATAAGCCTTTTTATTCACGAATGAATTAGAACTATTGATCCTTCTTACTTGAACTAAAGCACAGAATACTAAGTCCACATTGAGTTGTTAAATCTATGACAGACTAGCAGCAGCACGGTATGGTGACCCTTATGACCGCTCACAAAAAATATTAATCCGCCTTACGTGACAGAAGCTTTTTTACAATGCTATTGATACTTTATATTTACTTCAACTAAATCACAGTTTACAAGTTTACACTGTGAGTTGTTTCTTCTCTGAGTGTAGAAATATCTAAATATACTTTCGCGAAACAAACAAGAGTTCAAAAAACCCGTGTTTTGTATGGGGAAAATATAAAATACAAGGGGTGCCTCTTGTATTTTATATTTTTTTATTATCTATTGTGTGTTTTTAATATTGTGATAATTTCAACTGTCTACCTACGAGATTACGTCTATTGGCGAGATTGTAGGCCACTGAGAAACAGACGGACACCGGACGGACGGATAACGGATCTGATTGCAACCAAGCGCTAGCCTGTATATTTAAAAAAAACCCGTTGGCGCCCTTTGGGTACGGAACCCTAAAAGGGAAATACGGATTAGAGTGTGCGGAGAAAAGTTGTGAACGTTAAGAAAGTGATCTAATATAATGTGAGAAAAGGCAAAATGAAATATTCACTAAAGAAATTAAAAAAATATATACCTAGGTGAAAAGAAGTAGGTAAGTATATAGAGATACTCGAGACCCCGAGAATCATTTTAAAAAGCTTTGATTTCCTACCTTTTTACCACTTTTCCGTGAAGCGGGAAAAGTCTATTTTTATTCCGCACGTTTTTTCAACAACCCAGGGGGGTGGGGAAGTAGATTTTCACCAATTACAGGGGTACGGAACGATGGGCCCGCTGTGTTTTCGTGCGACGGGGTATTACCATGCATATTGCATGAGAGGCAATAAGGTGTCAAAGTTGGGAGCCACTGGAAAAATACGCAATGAAATATCGCCGGCAGTTCCAGAAGACATCTCCGCAAATATGATTTTAATGGGATATTGAGATAGAAATTAGATTTCCATCGGCGTTTTCTTTGTTTGTGGTTTACTTTTTCTTTGGGACCTGACCATCAACTTAATACTTCTATGGGAGTAGAGAGAGATACAAGTATACCAAATACTTGTATCTCGCTGGAACGCTTTGGGATATAAACTATTCACGAAAACTAAAGGACAGTTTTTCGTCTGCTCTACAATTTTTATACTATGTACCTATACAGTACTGCCTCGTTGGTCTAGCGGTTAGCATAGTCGACTGCGAATCACAAGGTCCTGGGTTCGATTCCCGGTCGGGCATAAAAATTGTTATAGGTATTGGGTTTTTCAATTAAGAAATTCTCAGTGCCAGCCCGGAGTTGGAACTTGGCGGTGTTTCACCCCCGTGCCTCGGAGAGCACGTTAAGCCGTCGGTCCCGGTTATTATCACTAACATGATAATAGTCGTTAAAAGCCCGCCAACCCGCATTGGAGCAGAGTGTTGGGTCTAAGCTCTAATTCCATCTCTCCTATGAGAATTGAGGTTGCTGGGCACAGGCCCAGCAGTGGGACGTTAATAGGCTGTATAGTGGTACCTATACAGAGTTATCTACATATACTAATATTATAAATGGAAAAGTTTGGATCGATGGATGTATGGATGGATGTTTGTTACTCAATCACGCCAGAACATCTGAACGGATCTGGCACAGAGATAGATTATAGCCTGGAATAACACATAGGCTACTTTTTATCCCGGAAAATTGAGGAGTTCCCGCGGGAACCAAAAAAATCTCAATCCACGTACACGTAGTCGCGGGCATCAGCTATTTGTAATATATTGTTGAATTGATGATAAAAAAATAACAAAAATATACGCCGTCCATATAATGGTTTGTGAGCACCGTACCCGTTCCCATTACTCAACGATTATACGAGTAATATTATTATGGACGAACGCTGAGGTGTCTGTGCTTTCAATAGACTGAAGAAATTGCCCCACCCAGATGCTATTAAGATAATAAAAATAGGTTTATCTCTTTTCCTCTTATGAATACGCTAGTCACTAGGGAGAATACGATTGAATGCTAACTGCCATCCTAATTGCATCTGGATATATGATATTAGGGCCCACTTGCACAAAGACTCTTTATGCATTTGCCAAAAAGAGACAGCATTTCAAAATTTAACTAAATCAGTTTAAATGTCCTTGTGCAAGCGGCCCTAAGTATTTTACTTTGAGCTAGAATTATCCACAGTGTGTTTTGGTTATCTCTAATGCAAATGGAGCGAAATATTGCGGAGTTATTCAATCACGACAAAAATATTAATACATTGTTGATGTGAAATCCTTAATCCGCGCACGCCTTTCGCTGTGGACTTAACGTTATCAAATGACAATTTCATGTTCATATTTTTTAATCTCGGTCTGATAGATGCACGTTTTGTATAATTTATATAAATTTACTTATTATTATTCTTGTATTTTTTGCTATCCAAGCATTTTATAGTCCTTGGAATGGTTTGCTTGTTCATGTAACATAGTCTGTCAAATGCAGTCAGAAAAATTTTCATTCAAATCATCTTGTTTTTTAATCTTTATGGCCTTATGCCTGGTTCACATACTAACTTCTTTTGCATTTGCTAACGTCGTCGTTACCTAAATTTCGTTGTTGAATTTTATATTAGAATTAATAAGGGCTCCGTTTTAAATCTTTAGCCTGTTGTTCCGCTGCAGCGTGATTGAAGTACAGACATACTTCCGCATTTATGATACAGTTAGTGATAATTATCATTTTATTATAAAAGTAAAAGTGTTTAGCCAAATAAAATTAAATATCAAACTAATTTTCAAATTTTTCAAATAAATATATGTGGTTATACGAAGACGCCATGATGAAACATGATGTATGGTCCCAAGTCTCAGATATAATAACATTTCACTCGCTCACTCCGCTAAGGTGTTTGCTACTTAGAGCCACAGGTGTGTCTAATGTACTTAATATCTAACAACATTACTAAGATAACGTACCTACGAACACCATGGACTTAAATATTATGCTTTGTTTTGAAGCTACCTTAATGACGCAATCCTTTCCATTTGTAAACTTTGTACAAGACGCGTGCTATTTATAAATTTATGTATATAATCTGCTTAATATGTAACATTATTTGCAATAGTTACCTACTCAATAAATTAAATATTGGACCTTATCATTACTACCATTAGGTCCTTTCATGCGTTCAACTTCCAAGATTCTTCCCACGAATTGATTGTTTTAAACTTTCTATGGTTTTTAAGTTAGTAGAAAACACACTTAATGACTTGACTGTATCATTAACGTTTAATTTAATCCTAAAACCTAGCCACAGAATAAATAATAATTATTTAGTAATGAGAGGTGGTTAAAGATTCGTTATTTTGTCTAGCTTTACGGTAAAACTTTGACCATCACTAAAAGCAAAATGGATTGAACAAAGTCATGATTTTTAACCAAAATTAAAATGTAAACTATCGTAAATCTATACATATCGTAATATGTAGATAATCGTGGAGATAATAATATGGAAACTAGTTCCTAAGCCGTTAATCGAGGTTTGGATACTAACTTCTTCACGGCTGGTCAAAATTTAACTGTAAATTAATTTTATTCGCCTGAGAAACAGAACCTTTATAAACATTCTGTGAACGAAGCAAGAATTATAATGCGTAAAAATATTTTGTTACGCCAACGAAGCCGTGGACATGCGCGAGCTCCCACAATAGAAAGGTTCAAATTAATGAATATCTTCTCCTTTAATTTTAATATCCCCCGGCTTTCCTTCTAACAATGCGGAACATTGTTCGGCTTCATGAAAAAAACCTAATCAAATGAGAAAAGCAACCCTTTTGGTGCGATAAATAAAAAATTACCCGTAAATAACTTTGGAGCTCTGAGCACGGATTCTAATGAGTTAGAGAGAGGAGGCCGGAGCAAAATTGAAACCGATTGCAGAAATAAACCATTTGTATTCAAACCGGCCGCCCGACCGGCCGCATTTTAATTTACTTACTCGAATTAAAAGTGCGCGTGATTCGAATTGAATCCCAAGTTTCATTCGATACTTCTTTTTTATCGTTGATAGAAACACTGGCCGCCTTTAGTCTTAGTACAAGTTTGGACTTATTAATTATCGACGACGTCGAGGGATTTCGAAAATCGAAATTACAGAGCATGAAAGTGCAGAATACGTTGTTTTAAAGTCGTTGATTAATACTAGGTACCGACTGTTGTTTTCCCTTTCTTTCAGATAGGGGCTCTTTTTGTTGATGTATGGACGTATCTCAACTAGTTATTAAACCCATCGATAAATCTAGCCGCACGCACTTTCATTTCGTTATTCGAAATCTTAAACTGTTTAGATGTGCGGACTCGTGCTAAACCTACTGGACAGTTATTATTGGAGGTTTTCTTAGGATCCCCAGATTTCCACTCGAAATTCAATTGTATATTCAATTCGGCCCGTTCCGGTATACTTTCCGAATCGCTCAGCTCAAGGCATATTTTGCAAATTGACTATAAGTCTTCCGTGATAAAGTCGATTGTCTTCGGCCGTTTATTCTTTCAATTTGTGTATTGAATCGCCTTTGCAGAATTGAAAAGCTTCTGAGTATTATTTTCGAGACTATATTCATTTAGAAGTTATATAAACGCGCAATTCGATCAGTGTTAGAATTGGATTTACGTCGTTATTCTGTAATGCTTAGGTAGGATAGGACACCTTTCGGAATATTATTTTTAAGCTTTCACTTGCATCTTAACTTATTTGAGAGCCGATTTATGCAAATCTGGATGCAATGGAGACACAATCTTTGTGTCTACTATAAGCAGTAATATTTAGTATTCTGTAGTTTGACTGAGATTTCGAGAATGAAGTTTGAGTGAAGGCGAACACACATTGAAGTGAAATTGTATCTACGTCTGTTATAATTGGTACAGAGATATGTATTGTATTTTGGAGACAAGCATAGGCTTTCTTATGATCTCAAAAAAATCACAGATCTCAAATCTGGAAATTAAAACAAACCTAATAGATTTAAATGTTTTTTGAGTTGGCTAAATAAAGAGTTATATAATCTACTAGCTTCTGCCCGCGGCTTCGCCCGCGTGGCCTACAAGAACCAAATGTCATTTTTTTCAGAAACAAACATCATAAGCAATCTCACTCCCTCTCAATTGAATATACAAACTGACAATATCTCAAACAAAGCAATAAGCACGAAGTTCTAAGTTCTATAACTAAACTAATCTCTGCAATGAGAGTAGTACGGTTTTAACAGAACTCAAAGCGTGTGTGATGAGATCTAAATAATTTCCTAATTACAAAACAAACCAGAACCGCGTGGTTTAAGCTTTTTTCCCCACAGGCACTCCTTGATTTTCCGGTATAAAAAGTAGCCTTTATCACTCTTCAGGTCCTTAACTATACCCATGCAAAAAATCTCGTTGATCCGTTGCTGCGTGATTGAAGGACAAACTCTCTATTTAACGTCCTTGGGGATCAAATTTTCAAAAATAGTGAAAAATATACTTCTTCATATTTAACCGAATGCTCAAATACCAACTTCCATGGCTTTGACTTGAAAAATGAATGACTTTCATACCAACTTTCAACCCCTATTTTACCTCTTTGGGGGTGGAATTTTAAAAGCTGTGACACACGTACTTATTTTTTTTACCGATAGCCGAAATTCCAAGTTTCGTTGATATAAATTGAAAAAATCTTGAGAAATGGAGGACTTTCATGCAATTTTTCATCCCCTATTTCACGCCTTTGGGGGTCGAATTTTCAAATTGGTGGAACACGTACTTCTTCATATTTAACCAAAAGCCCAAATGCTAAGTTTCATGGCTATAACTTGAGAAATGAAGGACCCTTTGGGGGTGGAATTTTGAAAAACTGTTGGTCTGTTGGTCACATACGTACTTCTTTATTTTTTAACGAAAGCTAAAATACTCAGTTTTGTTGATATTACTTGAGAAATATCTTGAGAAATGATGGGCTTTTACACAAACTTTCATCCCCCAGTTCACCCCTTTGGGGGTCGAATTTTCAAAAATGGTGAAACACGTACCTCTTCATATCTAACTGAAAGCCCAAATGCTAAGTTTAATGACTATAACTTGAAAAATGAAGGTCTTTCATACAAACTTTCAACCCCTATTACACCCCTTCGGGGGTGGAATTTTGAAAGCTGTGACACAGACTAAGTCAAAGGCAAACAACATGCAACACCTTTTTGCAACTTTTTGTGTCGGTTTCTGGTTTCCTTGCGCCGCTTTCATCGATTCGATGTTTATATTTGCACAACAATCTCAATGCAGCGCTGCCGATGCTTTGTTGTGGTAATTTCATTAGCCGGCCGCTGCCCGCTGTATATTAATTGACGGGGACGCAGCCGCGCTTCCTGCACTTTTGTGTCGTCTATCATAAAGCGCTTTTCATGCGATAATTTGTAAATCCCAGCCATGAATTGAGATATATCGGTGATATTCATAACTTAATAATTCATAATTGCATTCATATTTTTCCGATATAAAATTACGATGAAATTTAGGACATAGATAATTTGCATCCCGAAGCATAAAAGATTTCAATTAAAACCATCAATCTACACGGACAAAGTAGCAGGAACCATCTTAATAATTTAATCACTGCTTTTTTGACAGTTTCGACAGTAAAGAATATAGTAGTAGACATGGCAAAGAGACATGGACTGAAAAACAGATTCATAAAGGTTACAGAATTATAAGTGTTACAGATTGAATTGATAACATAATCAAATCTGTAACCGTTTTCAATGTGTTTTTATTAAATCTGTTAACCCAGAACACTTATATTTCTGTAACAGAAATGAAAGTGTTTAACACTTTCATAAAGTGTAACCGGAATAACGACGTTGCCAAATTTACTGCTGACCCGTATTCAAATTTGGTACCTAAGATAAAAACACCGATGGTTGCAATTGTTTTAAGAAAAACATGGCTAATGTTGTGCCAGTGTGTAAAGTCCAATGAAGTGACAAGACCGCGTTGTCACACCGTGCAATTTGTTAGCTCAAGTACCTATTAGGGTAACAGATAAAAACACTTATTAACAGAAATAAATGGTTACAAATTGATTGGGTCACAGTATCGTTTCTGTTTCTGTTATAAGTGTTTTGTTCTATAACAGTTTCATAAAACAGTGTTTAATACACTTACTTCGGTTACTGTTTCAGTCATTAGTAGTACACTAAATAATAAGATTCCCAATTTTTTTGTAGTAGATATTTACATCGCGACAGAAAAACACATAACAAAGAGTAGAACGACATAATCGTCGCATCACGTGACGTCAAATGCGTGACGAGGGGGAAAAATGGCGGTGTCGCGTTCAACACCATAGCAATAAGGCCACCATTACAGCCCCGAGCAAATTGATAACGACTGTAGTTTACCTTTTTGATTATATTCCTGAAATTATTAAACTGGGTAGGAAGGTAAAGGAACTTGGGTATTCACACCTTTTAACAAATGAACATAATTAAAAAATTAAAAATAAATAAATATATATATGACTTCGAAAATTAATGACGAATCACGAAAAAAAGAAGTCAAAATTAGTGAAAAACGAGCAGCAATGTTTCAGCCGTTATTTCTTGCATGAAAAGAAAATATCTAAAAATGATTTAATAAATAAGATTTTTTTAAAATTGTCCAACGGATATTCACTAAGCTAAATCATCTGTACATATCACACATACTATTTCTTAAAAACAATCATTTCATTTTCTTACTTCAAGCAATATTGAAATAATGACAACATGAAACTTGTAGCTCTTTAACCAGCAAGAAAATGAGCCACTTTTAGGGATTGTATGCCTAAGGAACCCTATATCTTTGGGGTTTTATATCAATGAGTCCAATCAAGCCAAAATATCACAGGGGAAGGCAATAACGCACAGAATAAATTTACCCGGCTAAATTAGGTTAGGATTTTAATTTCTTCGACTCGGTGACAGGTCGCTTTTATGAAAATCAAGACCCGATATTAAAAAGACAATTTTTATGTGACAGCGACGGGTATTCACCTGAGAGAATTTTCTCGGCCTTGCTTGAAATGAATTGCTATTTTTTTCTTTCAAATTACTCACATTGAGAAGGGATGGCAGATCAAACACATTAACTACTTAGTTGATACCTACATTTATTTACAAAAAATGTAGATGTATTTACATGTACAAGTAATATAAACATAAGAGACTAAGATAAAATATAAATAAAAAGAGATTTAAATCACTAAGTGTAATTTAGTTTTTTTTTGCGAGGTACAAAAGGGCTGGTTCAATTTTTGCGCAAAGGATCAGCCAGGCTGTCCAACGCGGCAATGCAGTCAGCATTCTTACCACCATCACTCCACGCGGACATAATTTATATAGTAATTAGGTTAGGCTAGCTAGCTTTAAGTTCTATTGTTTTGTTTTCAATATACAAATAAACTTGAATATAAAAAAAGGTGTAAAGTTCTTGACGATAATATTTTATTATTTTAAATATTATTGATATCCACACCGTACTTGGCAAAAAACTAGTAAGTTAGGTAAAGGGGAACTAATCAAATCAGAACATAGCTAAAACCTGTGGTTAAATGTTCTTTATTGGCTAAATATGAGTCTGAATATAGCCTATTTGTTGTTACTAGTACGGGTAATAACGTGCTCTCGAATAAGCTAAGCAATTCCGCCAGACCGTTTATTCACATTGAGGTTAAAGCCTGATTAAACTTTACTCAATACACAATAGCTTTCTGCATAGAGGGTGCTTACAGCAACTTTTTCTTTAGTATCGTTGGCGTAATAGTTGCTTGTATACTAAAATTACTTTTTTTGGGAGAACCTGCGCCTGTTAGCAAGTCCTTTCATGTCAAAGTACTGGGAGCTTCTACGGCTTCTATGCCAATTGATGAGAGATATTTTGATCAAGGGTATTGGGTATAATAATCACTTAATCAATACTCAAAATATTCACTAAATCGGAGAGCGAAGTGTCGACGTTATTTTTTGCCTAGATATAGTTACAGACCTTTTTTTTTGTATCGCTGGAAAGATGCTTTTACGCACACCACACGGCGGTTATGTAGGCCTCTAGCGGTTTTGTACTCAATCCGAAATACCCACTAAAAAAACAGCGGCTCAGTCCGCGTTGAGTCGTTGAGTCGTCTCAGTCGTATCCAAGATTTGGGACCCTGAGACGATCCATTCTCGATGCGGACTGTGTTGCTAGTTTTTTAGTGGGTATTCTGGAGTGAGTCCCACATTACCGCTTAGTGCGGAATGCGTAAAAGCATTTTTCCAGCTATAAAAAAAAAGGTTCGATCACGGAGTAAACATATCAAAACAACTGAGTTCGGAGTTCGGACCAGCTACTAATTTTCGCTCGGGCGTTTGTTTTCATCAGAATCGAAGCCGGTTTAATATGGAGTGAGCCCAAATCTGTTGAGAGGATCCCGATAACATAACTCACGCGGGATTTGAGCCGGGCGGAGGCGCCCGAAAACTTTGTCCATTCGTTTTTTGTAATGACATTAAGGCTCTTGAATTAATGATATTGAGAATGTGTTTGATTTATATCTGAATTTATATCTGTTGTTGCTGCTATCAGATACCCAAAGGATACATTTTTTTTCATTGGAAAGTTAAGTGCATTATTTATAATACGGAGCGAATGTAGGCCGATGACTTTTCGTAATTTTGGGTATCCCAAAGTAGTATTTAATTTCCTCGTTAGGTTTTGGTAGGAGTGTTTATTATTTGATATTCATGCTAAAAAGACAAACCGACGTCTATTCAGTCTTGCCTTGCTTCATTCTGTAACTACAGGGTTGTACTGTCTTTAGAAATTCTACAATCCGCAACCGTCAATCTCCATGAAAGGCAGATACAAGCCAGAGGATTTTGCGAAATGAAAGAGAACTCCCGTTGTATACAAAGCAAAGTAAAGAAAGAAATACACACTGAAATTGAATAATTTCAGCAATAGGTACGGCAAGGAACGCTTTCTTCCGGCACATTTTACAGGTAAATCAAGTTACGTAATGTGAAGGTTTTATATAAAAGTCTTCGGGGGATTGCCTAGTGCTCGATATAAAAGCGCTTTGCATGCCACCTGCGAGCTGTTTACTTTACGAGGTTTTTGTTCATTCATACCTCGCTCGTTCACGATTCATCCGCATCTGGGACCCAGTCATTGTGGAAGCTCCGTTCCACTCGTGTTAACAATTGTGGTTTGGCGACCATAAAAATATACCTAGGTGTCCTAAAACTAGAACGAATATCCATTCCATCAAATGTAATGGAATTTCACCAATGTTTTAACGAAGTTACATTGCAATATGTTCATGGAGAAAAATTCATAGCCTGTGAAATCTGTTGGATATAGCCCACCTTACAAACCCTGTTACCTGTCTGTCTGTCTGTTACCTTACAACACGTATGTGAGGTAACAAACAGACCCTGGTTAGAAAAAATGAAGTCGATTTTAAAATCTTTTTCTCAATCTGCCTGAAGGTGTATCTATTCCATCTGCCTAGAATGCTATTCTAACTTGGAAGCGTTTCATCTCGTATAATTTTAAAATTATTATACATGCTTAAGTGTATAATATAACGTATGTCTCCATTTTTAACTACTATATAAAAATTTATCTCGATGAAATTTGCCGAAAAGACGCTTGTACGAATACTTAAAATGCAATAAAATAGACGAATTCCCATGAATTTTTTAAAATTAAATTTCCAGGCGAACATATTTCAATACTGCGGGAAAAAAAAACTTATCGGTAAAATTAGATTCATTGATGCAATATAAAGACCACACTACAGATGGCCTAGATTAATTATATCCTTATGTAACGTTTAGAAAATGATCAAAGATGAGAATATGCAAAGATGATACGGTATCAAAACAAACTTGGGATTTATTTAAAATCCTTCGCGAATATTACTGAGAGGGGTCGGTGTAAGGAATACGGAGGCTCTAAAGGAAGCCATCGGAGCGTGAATTCGGAACATACTTCATTACTGCCTGTATGTAGTCTGACTATAGGTAAAAGGCTCCTTTTGATATCTACAGACTACAGACTGCTTGTAGGAATTGGTTTCTTAAAATTATTTTTTATTTTTAAATATTTATTCTGGGAAGTAAGTATCACAAGAAAGCTTTACTACGTTAAGACTCTTCATTCGAGCTGTAACGGTTCGGATTAATATTTACTCTTTTGTCCCCTGATATTTTATTATTCATGGCATTAAAACTCAAAATCTATTTACACCAAATTACAATTTAATTCTATTACTAACAAATGTTGTGTGTAGCGCTGTTGCCTTAACGTGCGGAGGTCCCGGGTTCGATCCCGGCAGGTTCAATTTGGGAATTTATTTCTGAATTTTCACTGGCCTGGTCTGGTGGGAGGCTTCGGCCGTGGCTAGTTACCACCCTACCGGCAAAGACAAGCCGCCAAGCGATTTAGCGTGTAGGGGTAACAGCTTAGGTAACGTAATCGATATATATATGTAGGTAGCATTAGCTTTAAGTAGTTCGCATTAGAGTCGTTTACTGGAGACTCGCACTGTGCTCGCTGTAATAATAAATAATTATATATCACGTAATAAAGTGTTTACATGAAGTCCGCCCCTAAAAGCGTTCCGGTACGATGCCGTGTAGAAACCGAAGGGGTATGGGTTTAATATAACTGCCATGCTCCTAACAGGTTAGCCCGCTACCATCTTAGACTGCATCATCCCTTACCATCAGGTGTGATCGCAGTCAAGGGCTAACTTGTAGTGGATAAAAAAAAAGATTTTTAAATTGTATTATATATTTTCATATATAAAATATTTCACCGCGGTTAATTGCCTCATCTGGCGACTATTGTGTTGTATTGTTACTACTAGTGACTATGGTGATTGGGTTAGGCTAGTTAGCTTTAAGTTCTATTCTATTGTTTTCAATTTAAAAAAAATACATTGAAAATGACTCGAAAATTATATTGGACTTAGATTCAGCAGTTTTTTACCCGTCGGTTTAATTTATAAGATTATTAAGAGCAGAATGTTGTTGTTAGCTATAAACCATTACCTTCAAAACGCAATAAGCCAATGCGCTGTTCTGTGATCAAAATAATTAAATGAATAAACAAAGGAACAAAAGGGAAACGTTAAATAAAGTGAATGCCATAATATCGGCTTACGCATCTGAAAAATGGGGTCGAAGTGACAACTTCGGTACGCATAACTGCGATGCTCGCGATAAAAGCAATTTAAATTAGGACATAAAACACGTCAAGGGATTGTCAGCCGGGAAGAGAGTAGTCCCGGACAATTCATTTAAGTCTTAAGACGGTGGAGAATGTAAAGTGGAAGTTAAAAAGGATTTTGAATTGAAAAGAATTGCTGACTCATTACTTCTCTCGGACATGGCTTGTGGGCGTTGAGATTTGCTTCGGGATCTTAATCGAGGATGTTTTTGCAGCAATCTCACATAGAAGCACAGTAAGAATTTTTGCGAGAATTTTGCTAAGCTGGTGTTTCCGCCAGCGAAATTACCAAAATTGTTTTGCACAACGTCGTGGCAGAATATGATGCATACATATTTCAGTAATTTTTTTTGATACAAATGTAATATAGTCTAATTAGGTTTGGTTGAGACCTTGATACGTCTTATGGTTGAGACAATGACTACATTCATAATAATTACACACAATACACATACAGTTATAGGGTAACTGTACTCTTGTGAATTAAAAGCCTTTGAAAACATAAAACCTACGCAGTACAAGACAACATCTACACAAAGAACATTTTAACAATGTTAACCTTGATCTACACTCTAAACTCTAAAGGGATGTTTGTCGAAACGCTTATTTTTAATGGAGATCAAATATAGTTTATCTCCTCCAAAGACAGCTTTTATTCACATCCGACAACGATCACGCATTCAAAGGACCTTTAAACGATAAGGTCGGGAAAATCCACAAACCCCTGGAATTAAAAGTTCAAGATTAACGAACGAGAGAATTAATTAGAGGAATACAAGTTCCATTACAAACTTTTACGATTTTGGGAGACGTTAACAACTGGGACAATCTTCGCAGCGTAAAAGCTCGTTTTTAATCAGAAATACCTACATACGGGTCAGAAGCTTACATACTGAATACTTCGCTTTTGTTGTTTGAGTTTTTCTAAAGGGAGAAATGAAATTTCTAAAGGGGAGTTGGGTTCATATAATTTATACGAGTATTTCATGACATCAAGCATTTACATGAGTCGCAGGTACCTACGTCTCATGTAAATTTTGACTACCTCCGTGGCGCAGTGTGTAGCGCTGTTGCCTTAACGTGCGGAGGTCGCGGGTTCGATCCCCGGCAGGGTCAATTTAGGATTTTATAATTACTGAATTTTCCCTCGTCTGGTCTGGTGGGAGGTTTCGGCCGTGGCTAGTTACCACCCAACCGGCAAAGACGTGCCGCCAAACGATTTAGGGTTCCGGTACGATGCCGTGTAGAAACCGAAGGGGTATGGATTTAATATAACTGCCATGCCCCTAACAGGTTAGCCCGCTACCATCTTAGACTGCATCATCATTTACCATCGGTGAGATCGCAGTCAAGGACTAGCTTGTAGTGGATAAAAAAAAAAGGTTTTATGTCATGCGTCATACATATAATTAGCGAGAATTGCGACAAATGAGCCGAGACGAGTTTGGGTGGGATTAAGCACGCAGGATTATCGGTTTTCTAATTTCATCCGTACTTACTTAATTATTTTGCTAAACTTTGTAGAGCTTGTATAACATTGCAGTCCTATGTATTATCACTAAAATCATCAAACCTATGAGTCTAAATGTGGGAATCTAGCAAATCAGTATCATACTAATATTATAAATGCGAAAGTGTGTTTGGTTGTTGGATTGTCCTTCAATCACGCCGCAAAGAAGCAACAGATCGACGTGATTTTTTCGAGAGTGACACGGGCTACTTTTATCCCAGAAAATTAAGCAGTTTCCGTGGGAAAAAAAGCATCACCTAGTACCCTATAAAACCTTTCAACCTTATATTACCTATTCGTTTAAAGGGGTCACAACCTTCATCAATGAGAAGTAATATAGTGTATATGGTTTATCAGGTAACCCAGTATAGCTGTGTGTCACTTGTGCTCGTCTAATGAATAGTAATGAGAAGCAGCCCTAATGAATAGACTGATCCGAAGGTTGTAATTCATTGGAGCTCTGACTGAATATTCAAACAGTTAAGAGAAATAAATATATAAATTAGAATTGAGTTCATTTATTAAAATTTTGTCAGTTATTGTGTGGGTCAATAAAGATTCATTTATCTATTTATTTAATTGTTTACTTATTTTTTATTGCGACATATAGGCTTTCGCTTGACGACAATCATGCTTAGTGCAAAGCCAAGCGATTTAGCGTTCCGTTACGATGCCGTGTATAAACCGAATAGGGGTATGGGTTTAATATATCTGCCATGTCCCTAACAGGTTAGCCCGCTGCCATCTTAGACTGCATCATTACTTACCATCAGGTGAGATCGCAGTCAAGGGCTAACTTGTGGTGGAAAAAAAAAAACGCAATGATGAGATTGGAAACGTCATCAGAAACGTCGAACAAAAACGCGTGCGAGCAGATTGGACGACAACCACATTATAAGGATGCCAACGCTGACGGTTTCGCGCTGTCCTGTGGTAGGACGGAGAAGGAAGAACAAGGAACTCAAACAAAAGCGACATCCCTGGCGCAGTGGTCAGCACTGAGGTCTTATAACTGGGAAGTGCCTAGCTCGATTCCTGAAACCTGACAGAAGCTAATTGGCTCGTGCTGCCAAGCGGTAATTTACACTGGAGTGATATATTGCAACATTGCGGCATAACAAAGGGCATGGCACATTAACTTAAATAAACAATCTTGGTTATTTATTATTTAGATATCTTTATTGCACACACAATATATACAGTATACAGGTAAAAAGCAGTAGTAGGCTACATAGAAATGTGCAAAAGCGATCCTACTCCTTATTATTGCTCCTTAATATTCCGTACTCCAAGTCGAATAATTCAACTCGGCTGGGTTTCGTTCGGGAAGCTTCGAGATGTCTTCTCGTCCAAAATACCTCAATGTCTGAAGACCAGTCTTCGAACAGTGCGTGTTGCCAGTGATGACCTACGGATCCGAGACATGGTCGCTGACTATGGGCCTGATAAGAAGGCTCAGGGTCACTCAGCGGGCGATGGAGAGGGCTATGCTGGGAGTGTCCCTACGTGATCAAATCAGAAATGAAGAGATCCGTAGGAAAACCAGAGTCAGCTATAATGGCAATAGTTGCTTGTTTCGTGAACTCCAAAACTTGAATTTCAGTTTAACTAGGGCTCTAGCAACACGGGTTTTGAAAGGAAAGCTTCGCTCTACATTTCACCGACCGTATGTCATTCGAACGTGGCGCCATGAATAGTAATGAATATCAGCTCGGTAATGAATAAAGGATTGATCTGGAATCCGTAATACCGTATTCGACTTGGGCTTTTAGTGTCTGGTTAATATTATATAAACACTAATGTTCGCTGTTGATTTCCTAACTTTCGTGTGTATTTTAATACTCCAAATCCTGTGATTATTATTTCGTATACTTCATAAACTAACTAATAAAGGCATAATACCTACTTTATACCACGAGAAATACCTAAATTTAAGGTGAATGAAATAAAACAACAATTTATAACTTCGTAACTGTCGAACTCTACTTTTGAAAAATTATAACAACGCTAGCTGATGCCCGCGACTTCGTCCGCGTGGATTGAGGTTTTTGGTCCCCGCGGGAACTCTTTAATTTTCCGGGATAGAAAGTAGCCTATATGTTATTCCAGACTATAATCTATCTCTATGCCAAATTGTATCCAGCTCCGTTCAGCCGTTCTGGCGTGATTGAGAAACAAACATCCATCCATCCAAACTTTCGCATTTATAATATTAGTATAGATGATATTTTTGATTTTTAATTTAGTTATACGTTATTTTATATGTCATAATATGTTTAATCATAATAGAAGATCTAAAATCTAAATATTATACAAACTATACAATAAATTTAAATCCTTATATACCTACTAACAAAAATAAAAATAAAACCCTAATCAAAAAGGCCACGCTGAATGGCGATGGATAATCTTTGAACCAGGTAGGAACCAGAACGTGGGTCACAGCCCCTTTCCCTCAAACGACAGCCGATCTCTTGTATAATTTTCTTTGCATCTATGTCATATCATCTATAATACTAAATATTTAGTAAATATTTACAAAAAAATATTTGTTTAAAAAATTTGATAAGATTAGTATTTAACATATACCTGCGTCATTTTTTAATAAGTTCAAGCAGTTTCTATGCAGTTAGAATAACGATTATTATTAATATGCAATGTTAAAAAGAACTAGATAAAAACGATAAAATATTCTCCCATAGAAAGCGGCGGCCAATGCTTTTATACACATTAAAAGTTGCCAACAAACTTGATCGAGGGCCTTTATGGGAGAATAAAGAAAAAAACTTTTACAAACACAACTAATCTATAACAGGGGTGAGTGCTTACAAGAATACTTTTCATGAGGATATAACGTTTTTTTTCTTCAGAAAATAACAAAAGATCTTCAATAATGTGAGGGTATATCTAGAGTCGCTATCGAAATCTGTTTCTTTATCAGTAACTAGCTGATGCCCGCGACTTCGTCCGCGTGGAATGTTTTTTTAATTTCCCACGGGAACTCCTCAATTTTCCGGGATAAAAAGTAGCCTATAATTGTACACATACTAACTAAATTATCAGGTGTGATCATAGAAAAAAAATGCCATTACGATTATAGACCTATCGGGATATTTTAGTTCTAAAATATTTCCAACCCAATCAACCAAAATAATGATTTGGATCAAAAAATAGGGATGATGCCTGTATCAAAAATAAATTATTTCTGACTAGCTGATGCCCGCGAATAAGTTTTTTTTGGATTCCCGCGGGAACTCCGGGATAAAAAGTAGCCTTTGTCACTCTCCAGGTTCTCAACTATATCCATGCCAAAAATCACTTCGATCCGTTGCTCCGTTGCAGCGTGATTGAAGGATAAACCAACAAACAAACTGACTTTCGCATTTATAATATTAATATGATTATTAAATACCTAGGGTCTTCCAAAAGACCTAAAATTCATATGCTGGGTTAGTTTTAAATTTGATAACCATTTTAAAATAAAGATTAAAGAAAAAACGTCAGTTGAAAGTAATTGATGACGTCACAACTGTGAATTTCATACAGCTTCTATACCAGAAGTGCGTTTTTAAGTTTGATAAAGAGTTGCTGATTTGATTCAGTTGGCATCACCCCTATTGTAAAACAACATCAGAGAAACGATCAAGTCGAGTATATCATGTACCATTAAGAAATGTTCTATTTATGTCGTATTTTTAAACATTTACTATAAAAACTTTTGTTAGTAATAATAATAATGTAACTTCTCCTAATCCTAAGGTTGCCTGGCAGAGATCGCTGCTAAGCGATAAGGCCGCCTTTTTGTATTCTACTTCCTTCTGTGTATTTGTGTTCCTTAGTTATTATTTTTCATTTTTGTGTTGTGGTGTACAAATAAAGTGTAAAAATAAAAAAAATAAAAATAATGTCCTCCCGACCGAATTTCGGCCGCGTCGGCCAATCACCGGAGAGATTAGCCATCTGCGCGGGAGATATTATAGTGCACAAGTGGGTGCGCAAACATGCAGGTGCACTCTCTGTTCCTTTAACTCTCATAGCCCAACGGGACGGAAAATCCGACACGACCGGAGTGAGACCAGGCGCAGGACCGACGGCTTAACGAGTAAAATATGCATTGAAACCACTGATTGACCTATAACTAAAGTAGGTACTGGATCGCGGGCATCTTCTACATTATTCACATGTTTCTAAGTAAACAAATGAACTTTTTAAAGCCAAGTCGGGCGTTTACAAGGAAGTGGGAAACTTTCTAAGTATTATGGTCTTACATTTTTAATAGAAAATATGCGCACCGCCGCGGTCTACAATTAGCCTAATGAACAACTCCACTTAAGAGTCAGCTGTAATTGCAGTCAAAAACTTAAATTTGTTGCCACTGTGGCCATAATTACTGGACGGAAGCGACATCTTCCTTATTTCACTTGTATATAAAATTAAAATAAAACGGCCCTGGCCTGGAAAAACTATAATAAGTCTTAAATTAATAAAATTCATTTTTATTTTAAACAAGCTTTTATCGTCAGACATATTGAATTTAGTGATGACGTCACTAAATTTTTCGTATTCTTCTCAGCAAACCCTTTTAATATTATCGTGGGGTGCATAAATAATAACTAGGCCACCATCTTTTGGGAGTCCGCCATATTGGATTAAGAATGACATCACTTAGCTAACAATTATCATTCTAATTCGTGTATGCAAAATTTCATCTCAATCGGTTGGGGATAATTGTTTTAAAAATTCAGTTGCAAGATTTAACCTAAACAAACCCACAACTAAGTAAAATAAAAGCTTGTTAATAAAAAAATACAAACTTAGACAAATTTCTTATTAAAAATTGAGTTATCAAGTTAATAATAAATTAATTTAAGTTATTTGGAATTATTTTTAACTATAAAGTTAAGAGACAATGAAATTTACCATTTATTACGAAAGTCGCCTGAGGACGAAGTTGTGATTAATTCATATTTCAGTCTCCCAATTTCAGATGACATAATCTGTTGAAAGTTTTGAGGATATCATAAATATCAGATAATAATATAATGCTTACGCCAGTGAAAGTAACCTTCTAAAGGTTGACAATAAAGTATAAAAAGTAGTACGTAATTTTCTGGCCAGATAAAACTCAATCGAACAACGCAAGAGGCAAAAATATGTAGGTATCTTATTCTCATAAAAATGGAAAAACATTTTGTTAACTTAACAAAGTGTATTTCCATTTTTGATTCAAAAATGGTTTGATCGTTTTTTTAAATAAAAACTACTTTCTTTACATTATTTTAAGCCGTAAACAAGGATCGTACTCGAGTTCTCGCATAGGCTATCGTTGTAAATTACTCGATTACAATCCAATCTCGATTGCAGCGGGGAACAACCCCTTAGCGAGCACTTGATATCTCAATTCGATTTGCTGGCGAATGAAAAATATTCGACAATATCAAAGGAAACCATTGATTTTAAAGTTGATTCAATTATCAAGGTTGATTTTGGCGTGAGTAATGATCTATTTTGATTTTCTAATTGCATATTGTCAGTAGGTAAACGATAAAGCTTTTGAGAGCGGTTCATTGTGAATTGCCAAATAATATCAAAAGGATTATTGTTGTCATCGACATTAACCAACAAGTGTACTGCTGGCTGTAGATCTCTTCATACTATTACAAAGTTGTCTTGGATCCAGTGGCTCCCTGCGACTCGCTTGATTTTGCAGAGAGGATACAAAAGGCTAATTTCTCAGAAATAACATAACATGTAGCAAGCATTAATTGTGATGCGCGCAGCCTTTTCAGAGATCGGATGCACAGGCATTCTGAAAGCACACTTCGGAACATGGAATCCTTTCCATTAGTACTGCATGAGACTCTTCGCAGGTGGTAAGTAGTGAGTAGGTATGGACTTTTTTTTTGTAGTAAAACTTTAGCGCTTATTGTTCAAGCGTCACTTTTGCCGGTAAAGTAACCGGAAAATCTAGTGGTTTGAGGCTAATAGAAACATAAATTGTATTTATATTACCATTGATCTGCATCAATGGAAGTCAGTGGTACAGACCGTCACAGAAGGAATTAAAGCTGTTTTGCCGTTTACAAAAAAAAGCAACACATGAAAAAAAATGGACTCTCGCACGCGGTATTCTTACTTTAACGGTGGATAATAGGGACTCTAATAGCCCGAGATCCCTCTGCATGATTGCTTCATGTGATCAAAAACTATTTTTTATGTATTATTAAGGGGGAATATATATTTGCCAGGTTGCCAATCCAACCTAAATACTCTGTTAAACTCTAGCTCGCGTTAAACGCGAGGTAGACTACAAGTGGTGCCACAAATTAGTAGTAATTTAGTTTACTTGGTGGCACAAAGTAAACTAAATTACTTAGACGCAAACAATTATTTTAATTATTAAAAAAAAACATACGCGCCGAATTTAGAACCTCCTCCTTTTTGGAAGTCGGTTAAAAATACTAGCGGCCACTTTTGGATTGGTAACCTGGCAGATATATATTCATCCATTTTATTTTTATTAATATTATAAATGTGAAAGTTTGAATGGATGTATGCATCTTTGTTACTCAATCACGCGCCAACGGCTGAACGAATCTGGCTGAAATTTGGCACAGAGATAGATTATAGTCTGGAATAGCACATAGGCTTTTTATCCCGGAAAATTAAAGAGTTCCCGCGGGAACCAAAAAACCTCAAACCACTCAGACGAAGGTTCGCTAGTAATACATAAAAAATAGTTTTTGGTCGATTAGATTTGAGTCGATTCATGTAGCAATCATGCAGCGGGATCTCGGGCTATAATGTTTCTTTTTTTAATTTTAATTAATTTTCCGACCTTAGTAATCAAAATATCAGTCCCTTTCATTTAATAATCCCGTTTACAAAACAAGAGGCGTGAATTTATTAATTAAACGTGACGCCTATCTCGAGTCCTTTCATTTGCTTTCCATTTGCGAATTAGTTTACCTTTAATTTAGCTAAGCGCACTGACAATACTCCCAATAAAAGCAAGCCACCCCTACCACCCTACCTTCGAATTAAATCTATTATCCATATTGACATTTATAAAATCAAGATTAAAATCACGCGACGTACAAAATACAAATTGAATTCTGTTACAGTTGAATACGTACACAATTTTATGTCTACCTTCATTACTTTGGTGAAAGATTTCTAAAATTACATATAGGATATAAAGGTGTTTCTTATGATACGATTAGTTTTATAGTTTTAACTCTGCCACTGCACCGTTTCGGAAAACTGATTCAAATCAAATCAAATATTCATTTATTCAATTTAGGTACACTGTAGGTACACTGTACATTTGATTTTTGCTTACGATACTTTACGATTCAACCGAGAAGAGTCGGCAAGAAACTAGAGAAGATAAATTAACCATGGTGAGATTATGGTGTGTATGAATCGCGTCGAAAGAAGCTGCTCATGCACATAATTATCATCGAAATTCACTTGGTAAGTTCGTTTGATTTTTAATTATTATGGAAATAGTTTTATTAGGAAAAGTACGACACATTTAGGCCTTGATACTTGGTTCTACATCGTATTTTCCGAAAAATGCAGTATACAGAAGATATTCATTATTAAAATTCACAAAAAGCCACGTCCAACACACAACACTATAAAAAAACGATAAATCCGCTGCATATATAAATTCCCTTTCGTAATTGGCAGGATGTACGTGTAAATCCTACATTAATGATGCAGGCCTGCGGAGTAGTTCGCTAAAAGCATTAATTCAAACACCCACCGAAAAATATTAGCTCAGACGGAAAAAAATACACGGCACGCGGCCACGCATAAATTGACGCCATAAATATGCTGGCACGAAACAAACATGCTCAATGGCGCCCTATTATGGGTTTCACTCCATCTTCTGTCCTGATAGGTGTTTCATATTAGTGCCTTCTGTTTGTCTTACACTGTATGAAATACGGATTGATCATTTTATTGGTGGGCTTTTTTCAGTCTTTTAATGAAATAGATACTTTGCATATTCGGACGGAAAAAATACACGGCACGCGGGCACGCATAAATTGACGCCATACATTTGCTGGCATGAAACAAACATGCTCAATAGCGCTCAATGATGGCTTTCGCTCCATCTTTTGTCCTCATAGGTGTTTCACATTATTATCCCCACACTTCATGGCTTCTGTTTGTCATGTCCGTATAGAGTTTAATCATAGAATCCGTATTTCATAGAGTGTAAGAACACTCTATGAAATACGGATTGATTTGGTATCGAGGAGTAAATTTTGATACCCGAGCCGCAGACGAAACATGTCATGTTTGTAAAATTCAGATACTTTATTTAGATAGATCGTGGTTTTAAAAAGAGTAAAATTGATTAGAAATCTTGATGAGAGCAGAAGTAATTCCGCTGAGGTGGTGAGCGGTTTACCTACCAAAATGTAGATACGAAAAACTAGATGAATCCAAAGCAAGCTCCAAGAACTGTTTAAATATTACAAATTATTGAATTCTTACAATTAATCACGGACCAAATCAATGAAATGTACAAAATATTCATAAACAGAATGAACAAAAACATCGCCTTGTCAGGATCCTCTTAGCCGGTATAAATAATGGTAACACAGTTTAGCTAAATCATCATCCCTAATTCCGCATATCCCGTGCACTAATCATAGGATTACGCACTCCCCAGCTGACAAACGTGGCGGTTTCCAACTTTGCAGCCCGATATTTCGAATTGGCATAAGCCATTGCTATAGATTTTAGGGGCATTTATTAATAGCGCTTTAATATTGCTGCAATAATGGAAGTTTTGACATATGATTGCGGTGTGGAGTAATTTTTACTTCGTATTTAATCATTAGTCACCGAAGGATGGCACAGAATGAGTGACTAATTGGCCATACATACCATTATTACCTATTGCGTAATTTATCAATTACTCGTATAATCGTCTAAGGACGGTACTGAACGAGTGAACGAGTGACTAATCCATACATAACATAAATGCGAAAGAGTGTCTGCTTTTCTATCTGTCAGTTTGCAACGCTTTAAGTTTCACGGCCCATCTGTTCAAACAATTTGATGAAAGATACATACGAATAGATCGTAGGTTGTATCACGGGGAAGGACATACTTACTGTTTATCCGGTGAAATCAGAGTTTCCACGGGATGTTTCAGAAACATAAATTAAAGCGGCAGAAGTTATCTAGTAATATGTGACTCTTTATCTATTGATCTTTAAACGGACCATCATACTTGATTTTGGCGAAATTTGGTACAGCAACAACTTGCATTCCAGAAATATAGATAGGCTAATTTTATCCCGGGAAATCAGAATTCCTACGGGATTTCGGGAAATCTTTAATAGCCCCTGACATAGTCGCGGGCATCCAGTTAATACTAGAAAAAAAGATAGCATTTCCTAACAAACCTTAAGACTTATATTCTAGCAAAATTTTGTTACAATTTAAATACCATGATAGTTATTACTTCGCTATTTTAAGAACGTTATTACCTCTGAAGAACATTGCTTTGTGGTACTCATTTAGGAAAAAAAGCGTCCATTATTGCCAACATAAAAACGTATAATAACAACATTAAGTGGTAAGTCTGCAGGAGAAAGGAAATTCTGGAAAACATTAGTGCTCTATAGCTAAAGAGCTGGAGCAAGGAATTTTAAGAGTATTTTACCACTTGAATTATTGGGTTCTTCTTACTATCTACTTCAAATAATTTATTTCCTCGAGTAAATTAAAATAGCTCAGTGCCTATTTCTAAATCGCCAACTAAAACATGACTAGCGATTTAAATGTTGACAAAATACCTATGCTACCCTAATCCACAAAGTTCATTCTGAAAAGGATAGCACTAATTTCCTCCCACAATTTAGATCGTTAATTGTGTACAACCAGATCAAGAGCACCAAGCACAAAAGAAGGGGAATTTACTTAGGATATTAAACATTGCACTAATTTGCCTTCTCAATTTAATTTAAAAAATGGGCTACAACTGCTCTAGTAGCGAAGTGCCACCAGCTCCTCAACTATAATGCATTAAAGAGAGAAACAAGCACAAGAGCAGAGGAATTTACTTAGGATATTAAACATCAGACAAAGGGGTCTCGTGTTTAAATCGGTGAAAAAGAAACTTTTACAACGGTAGACTTTGGTTAACAACTTTGGGTTAAATTTTTAAACATTTTCAAGATAATTACTCGTACAAGGAACGTTATAGCTATTCTTTAGCTCGACTAACACTTTCTGTTAAAATTTAAACATAAGATAGTTAGAAAATAAGCTCATATTATGGTAGGTAGTTTATTTTATAGACATTTTACAAGAGCCACATTGAAAGAATAATTCACTAATATTCACATTAGTATTACTTTGTGCTTGACCGAATTTGGTAGTTAGTCTGAATTTGGCCTTTTCGTTTCCCCCGTGCCTCGGAGAGCACGTTAAGACATAGGTCCCGGTTATAATCACTAACATCTGATAATAATCGTTAGTGACTTAAGAGTTGAAACAGTACTCTTAGTCGAGTCATATGTGAAAGAACCTGGGTACCCATTGCATTATTATGCCAAGAAAACCCCTGCCATTACGTGATTAATGGGATAGGGTCACGACCATCAGCAATGAGGAATACGACGCAGAGAGAGACACTGCACCAATTTCAAAGAACGAGAGACTTCGTAGTAAGGTTAAAACCTAGTTTATCTCTCGAGCCAAGCATCGACGGAGAATTAAGACTTTCAGACAAATTTTAAAAAAAACTAATTACATCATGGTGAACTAAGTCTCCGACTTTTCTCATAAAATTATAAAGTCACTTCGTATAATTTAATTCTCAGTTATTTTTCCATCAAATTCTCGTTTATATATTCGTAATTCTCTCGGAAATACAGATAAACGCAAATCTCAAATAACGAACCCTACCTTTTGGTTAGTATTGCTTCTACAAAATTAATTAAGGTTAGAGTTCTTCAACCCGGAATATTCGTGAATATTGGCTTGGACCGATTGTGGATTCTAATTGGTATACCGTATTAATTTCGAAGACCTAACGATACCTTTCAACGATGCTGATGTAATTGAATATTACCTACATAGATAGAATTATATTAGATACCAAAGACAAACGATTTTAATTTTGTAGGTTTTCTAACCTAATCTTTTCATACTATATAGACTTATTATTTACATTCTTGTTGTCTCTTGACTGCGATCTCACCAAGTGATGACTGATGATGTTGTAATAGGTGGTAGAGGTACGTAGTAATATTTAGTATTAGCTGATGCCCGCGACTTCGTCCGCGTGGATTGACTTTTTTTGGTTCCCGCGGCGGTTTTTGATTCTTTAATTTTCCGGGATAAAAAGCCTATGTGTTATTCCAGACTTTAATTTATCTCTCTGCCAAATTTAATCCAGATCTGTTCATCCGTTTTGGCGTGATTAATTAACAAACATCCATCCATCCAACCAAACTCTCGCATTTATAATAATGATTATTAGTTTAGACTTATAATTAACGCAAGGCCAAAAACCAATCTATTTATTATCTACCCAAAATGGAAATAAAAAAAAGCATTATCATTTCCATTTCAACACTACATTTAGTGTTGAAATTTTAAAAGGATTTTTACTGGATTAGGATAAGATTTTTTGTATCACTAGGGAGTTCCTTAAGTAGTGATTACTCTGGGCAGTTAGTCACGAAAATGACTTACTGCCAAATATTCCAATTTCCAATTATAGGTTGTTAGTAGCGTTTATAAATCAGTCGGTAAGTGTGTTAAGGCTATTCTATATGTCTACTCTACCTAACTGATTGGATTATGGATAATTACCGATAACTGAAATTAAACCAATAATTAACTCAAAAGGCATGATTACGACGGAAACAATTAAAAGAAGACGTCAGCCGAAGCGACGCTCGCTCCAGAATGGGAACAAATTGCGGAAATGCAATTGCGAATCCCGCGAAAGTTGTGAACGAAATCCATGTCGTACTCATAACTTTAATTAATTAAGTAAGTAAGAATTCAGTTACTTTGGTCGTGAACAAAACCAGCAAATAACTTTAATAAGAAGTGTAGGTAAGGGAAGAAAGCCACACTAATAATTTAAAAAAAGTGTGTGTGTGTGCAATTCACACACGGCAGAAGTGAAACTTCAGAAAAGTAGCCTATGAGATAATGAGATAACTTGTATTCTATCTCATTCTCTCGCAGGCTAAATTCTATTATGAATATGTTTATCGCTTTTTCGTTTTATCAACCAGCTCAGGCGGATTAAAATAAAACATAAAAAGCAATTAACAAATCAGATTTTGTACTGCTCCATTTAAACAATCAAAAACTAAATTACAAAAATGGAACGCTTTGTATACACATTCGTCCGGTGGCGCCACTTGTACCGTGGTGACAACATCCGTTTCATCAAATTTTCAAATCACAACGATTCTAAAGAAGTATATTAAAAAAATATAATTGCTTCAAAAGACTAATAAGACATGAGTAATGGAATTGTAATGAGTATCCATAGCTGAAACTAATTAATCAGAATTGAGTCTAGACTGTTAGCAGATGGAAGGCAAATTGAAATATAGGCGAAGTTGAAAATGAAACCCATGTCTCACTCATAACTCTAAAATTTACGAATTAAATAAGTAACAACTTTGAAAGTTCACCGAGAAACCCTGCCTAGCCAACTTCGACCTAAACATGTTAGGGTTCAACAATTAAGTTTTTAAGTTCAATTTTGACGACCTCCCTGGCGCAGTGTTGAGCGCTGTTGCCTTAACTTGGGAGGTCATGGATTCGATTCCTGGCAGGGTCAATTTGTGAATTTATAATTTCTGAATTTTCTCTGGTCTGGTCTGGTGGGAGGCTTCGGCCGTAGCTAGTTACCACCCTACCAGCAAAGACGTACCGCCAAGCAATTTAGCGTTCCGTTACAATGTTGTGTAGAAAACGACTAGGGGCATGGGTTTAATATAACTGACATACCCCTAACAGGTTAGCCCGGTACCATCTTAGTCTGCATCATCACTTACCATCAGGTGAGATTGCAGTCAAGGGCTAACTTGTAGTTGATAAAAAAAAAGTACTAAATCTGCCACAGTATCGTCTCCAATTAACTCGGTGTCGTGACTGTTTTATTTTGAGCCGCTTCGTTGGACTCGAGTCTCCTCAAAGTGAGAAAGTTTTGGAATTTACACACCTTGAGAACGTTATGAAGAACTCTCGTGCCATGCAGCTTTCCTAAAGGAAAACATCGGTTTTCCTTCACCGTTACAGCAACTTAGGGCTGCTTGCACAAGGACATTTAAATTTATTTAGTTCAAGTGATACTGTCCCTTTTCGGCAAATGCATATGGTAGTGGCCAAAAAGGGACAGCATTAAAACATTTAACTAAATCAATTTAGGAGCCCTTCGGCAAGTGGGCCTGAATTACTTAAAACGCACGTAAGTCAGAAGTGCGTGCCGTGAATCGGACGCCCGAGTACCTGCACCCCTATTCATATAATATTTTTAATGCATTGAAGGTTTTCTCCGAGATGTTATTTTTTATTTAAAAGCCTACCTTCATTGGATAAAAAATATATGTCAGAGGCTTTAGTTTTTTGATAGATACTGAATTAGTGAGTAGTCAAGGCCTGAACAGGTATGGATGGAAACTTGGTTATTGCCACTTTAACGTCATTAGCGGCTCTCTATAATTGACCGAGCGAAGCGAAGGTCTCTGAGTCTACTTGGGTGAATTGGCACTTGTCCGTCCGTCCGTCCGTCCGTCCGTCCGTCTGTCAGAGCATTATAACTTCTGAATTACTGAACGCAATTACTTCAGCTTTAAATATAATATGTAAACCAATGGCCTCCCGCCGAATATGGCTTAAAAAATAATAAAAATCTTTATTTCAGGGGGCTCTTATAGAAGCGAATGCGAAGTTAAATATTTTTTATAAAGTTATATAGGGTTGCGGTATATCATTTTAAAGATAATTAGGAATAGAGTCCAAAAATATATTTTTTTTAATTTTTCCCCCAAAAGTGACGAAATGGGGGGCTTTCAAAGTGGTGATTTTCTAACGTCCAAAAATGACTTCAGAACTCTAAATTTTCTGAAAGGATGAGCCTGAAACTTGATCAATTATTTCAATTATATCCTGTACTTGAACAACAAATACTAAAATTAGATAAATATTGTAAGGAAACGGAATTATTTAATTTTTAATGAGCTTCAGTATTTTTAACAGAACTTCACATTTATGTCAATAGATGGCGCCGCGAGGTCTTAGTTCGGAGCGAACCACTAGTTATTAACAAAGTAATCAGGTAACTGGACGCAATCAGCCAAGCTGGAGGGTACCCTTATGAGGTTAACGAACCACCACTACAACCTATTTACGTCCCACTGCTGAGCACAGGCTTCCACTCGCACGGGAGAGAGGGAATTAGAGCTTACACCCACCACGCTGGTCCAATGCGGATTGGCGGCCTTTAACGACTATTATCATGTTAGTGATAATAACCGGGACCGACGGCTTAACGTGCTCTCCGAGGTTGAAACACCACCAACATCCTAACTCCGGGCTAGTACTGAAAATTTCTAGTCAGAAAACTCAATACGTAATCAAGGCCCGACCCGGGACTCAAACCCGGGACCTCGTCGGCTGCAGTCGAACTTGCTAACCACAAGACCAACGAGGCTAACAAACAAACGAAGCAAATTAACAGTTCTAAGTGCTCCCCGTGAATATGAGGCACGGTTTGAAACACATTTTGCATTCTGTACAGGAAAAGCTGTTACATTTCCCGCGAGTCTTATTCGTCGTTTCCTGAGTAGTCTCTCCCTCACTGGAATAAAATAGTTCATAATTATCCTAAACTAAAATACACTCGTTGAATGTTTCAAACTTTCCTATCTAAAACAATATGAAGAAAACTGCATTAAAATTCACTTATTTTAGCGGTTAGGTATATTATTACAATAGTCACAGGCAACAGCTAGTAGTGCCCGCGACTTCGTCCGAATGGATCGATTTTTTAATTTTTTTAATTAATGCGGGAACTCATGATTTTTCAGGATAAAAGTGTTCTTTCCCGGGATATAACCTATCCCTGTACCAAATTTCATCAAAATTGATTGAACAGATGGGCCGTGAAAGCGGACAGACGGACAGACAGGCACACTTTCGCATTTATAATATTAGTAAATGTACTAGAAAATCCGCGTTGAATGTTTCAAATAAAATAAACTTTCCTATCCAAAACAATATGGAGAAAAGTACATTCAAATTAACTTATTTTAGCGGTTAAAATGTTATTATAAGGACGCAGGCAAAAGCTAGTGTTTATGAACTAGCTTAAAGTATTCCATTCTGACTGCTTCAAGCTGTCCGTGTATCCGAGGCCTAAGAAACTATTGAACATTTTTAATTAGGGATTTAATTACAAAGAGTTAGAATTTAAGATTTTTTTACAGGAAACAATACTTTTATTAAAAGTTACATACATTACGAAAGTAAAATAAAGAAATATTATATATATTAATGAGTATACTACGAGTAAAATCACTCATTGTCACAAAATACTCAATACTAAATTTATTTATTCCATGTACGACATACAAATGTCTATTATGTTACTTACGTCATGTTTTGAATCTACCACCGGTTCGGAAAGTAACTTCTACCGAGAAGAACCAGAAGATTAATTACATTAAGTATTACATTTCAAAAATTGCAGTCATAGGGACTGCCAATAGAAGTGAAAACGAACTTTTTTTTTAATTTTTTTTTTTAAATTAAAATGATGAAAATGTAAACCTTAACACTCAGGCATTAATTTGGAATGGAGTATATTTATATGTTCGCGAGCATGTCGCTGTTCGCGAGCATGTCGGTCACGCGAATCTACATTTTTACCCCCTACGAAAATGTGCTCAATGTGCAAACGTCCTAAAGAATGTCTTGAATTTTGCTACGTTTAACATAAAATGTCCTTTTGAAAATTGACCCACCCGTGGCCAAGGGTTTGCTAGAGCGCTTTCAACTACGGTCGGGGTATATATTGGACCCGGTAATTACGTTAATAGCTCTAATAGGGGTCTTGTGGACCCAAATCGTAACGGAACATGTGATGCTCTTGTAAATAACTTTGTGTGGAATTATGTTCACGAGGTTTTTAAACTGGCACACCTGTTTAGTTATTTCTTTGGGTTATTTTTCCTAGCAACTCGTACCGGTCGATACAAAACGGCGGCACATTATTCACATTTTCGTGGTAGTGACAAAATAATCCTAAGTTAATATAATATTGTAAATGCGAAAGTGTGTCTGTCTGGACTGTCGAAAAACCGACACTAAACGGTAATGCCTACAGTCTATTGGACGCTTAAAATCGTCAAAGCATGTCAGGCTCATAACGCGATTTGAAGAGACAAATACTCGACATGATGAGTGTGAGCGGTTTAATTTTGTAGTATTATAGATTAAATTTACTTTTTAGTCAAATCTCAATATTACCGAACGCATAGTTTTTGTATAAGAAGTGCGATTTTAGCATTGGTCAACAGCGATAAATGCGAAGCCGCGCTGTCTCGCTCACTCCAAGTAGGAAGCCCATATGGCTATCCTTATCATCACATATTGTTTGTGACGCGTTTCGCAACATTCCGACGCGAGAGGGCGTCTGCCGTCCAGCGGCGCGCTCACGCAGTCACCCCCGAAGCTTCCAAGCGTGTGCCCGCGCTAGCCCGTGGTCTCCTCTAGGCCCGGAAAATGTGAATTTGACCGCGTGTAAACCGCTATGCGGTATCCCGGTGTTTCCTTTTAAAATGGGAGGTCTCAGTACCTAACCCAGCCTTTGCCTGGTCCCATAACAATGGGGGCATGGCTCATTAGTTTTTCCTTTATTTTTTCTCACTCTTTAGTGACATATATTTTTGCCTCGTGTCTCCGGACCGAGTTTGCTATGGAACGTTCCGCCATTTTGTAGGACGGTCACCATATAAGAGTGATCTGTTCTTGTTATATTAACTTTATCAATGTACTTACTAAATAAGTAGTGCAATCAGTGAAAAGCACAAATGTGCTGTAATTTCAAATAAGTGAAAGTGCCCGCGAAACTTCGTGATGCGCGAATTCACGAACTATTCTTCTGATATCCTGCCGCGCGCGTTTGGCGCGTTTGCTGAGGGTTAGCAGTCGGCCACGGCCACTGCCACCCACTCCACGAGTCTGCTCTTCGAGTTTCTTCGAGCGTAGGACTAAGTGGTATTGTAAAGAAAATGGATTGTAAGTGCGAACGTACCTATAACTAGACCCTAAGTCTTATATCCCTCTTTTGTATAACATTCGCTGATTAAAATCAATTATCGTGCGAGTAAGTAACTCATTTGTTCTCATTGAAACGTTCCCCATTCGCCAATAACCCTATTGTAACTTGCCGCTGGGCGCGAGGCGCGCCACCTGTGCTGCCGAACGGTCCTCGACTCCAAAGGTTCGATGCCCGACGGCTGTGTCTATCCGAAGCGATTACTGCGTAGGTAAGTTTGGGTAAGTACCTACGTAGACCTAATTCTGTTCATCCCATTTCTTTTATTGTCACGTCCTAACCTAAAAGGCGCGCGGCGGGGCCACGTGTTATCACACCGGCGCACCCGCAGCGCCCCCTGTCGGCCGGTACCCACAACTCGGTGGTTACCCTTTTTTACGTGACAATATGGCGCCCGAACAGGGACCTAAAGTCAGTTAAGTCTTATATCTCTCTTTTGTATAAAATATCAATAATTAAAATTAATTATCGCGCTCTGTCATTTGTACTCATCGAAATGTTCCACATTTAACCCCTTTTTCATTTTTTGCCATACGTCACCAGTTACTCTTTTTTACGTGACAATATGGCGCCCGAGTCAATGGTGCAGGTGTCGCCCTCGCACTCAGTGAATGGTAGAATGTGGAACTAAATAAACGTCAAAGTCATAGTTCTTTCAATAATTGTTCTGACACATTTCAAATTTAGAACTTGTCATTCTGAAATACGTCAAAACTGACACTCTTGTACGTCTGTCAGTTATTAATTGTCTTTTAACAAATTTCTTTGTTATTATTGTCAACAGTACGTAGCAATACTGCTAGCGTAACTTTATTTATACTAGACTTGTACGCTATTTTTATATCCTGTCTATCTTTAGTGTAAACGGATAATAACTTATGAATATATAACGATGTATACAAACTGTTTATAACTTAATAATTTAAAGTGTATATGTGATTTCTACAGCAATCCTGTCGAAATTGTTGGACGAACAGGCAAGGATACGCATTCGCAAGTAAGTACTTAGAATTAATTGTCAATCAACAACATAAACAACTTTCAATAACAACTATTTTACAGTTGTCTTTTTATACAAGCAAGGAAAATGCGGAATCCTAATAACGCATAGAATTCACATAGTGTTATGATTAGTTAGATGTAAACAATATAGTTTTAAGTGCGTTTAGTTATAAGTATAACTTGTGAAACAAGAACATTTCACTTTATAACAATATTATGACCTCTTTTCCCGGACTTTACACATATAATTGATACAGTTCAATTAAATTAATTATAAATTTAAACATATGAAGGAAATATGAATTCCGAAGCCAATATGGGCACAGCTTCTCTCGTTAACGAGTTCGTCGCTTCAATTCAGTTGACGTACTCCACACTCGGAACAACCCGTACTTCGGTAATTACCCCCACGACTCATCAACCAGTTTTTGAATGTAAGGATTTACAATTTTTGAATGTGAATATTCACAGTATGTGAATGATTTAGTATGAAAGAACTTTGTCCAATCTAACGCAACGAGCTTCTTTTTAGCGAAGCTCGCTTCCAGATTTGGTAAGACAAAGATTATTAAGAAATTATATTTATGAGTAATTTTACTTCAAAGTAAATTACTATTATATACTCACATTACTATACAAGGTCTACACCTTACATAATACACATTTAAATTATGATTTGCTACATATTAAATTTTAGGATTTCCCTCATTGAAAGGAGAAGGTCCAAATGAAGTCGCTACTCCAAAATAAAGGAGACCGACCAAATAAATACTTTGTTATTTTATTTTGTTACATGTTATTCTTTAACATTGGTAAACATGAGGTAGATTGCTCTGCGTTGGTAGACACTACACATTTTTTTTGGAGAATTTTTTTTTCTTCTTGACCTTATATTATAAGGAATTTTTTGCTTTCCCCAAACATTATGTTATCATAATGTCTTTACCTACCAAGGTCCAACTAGTAAATAGTTTAGTAGACGCTATGCATGTAGGACCGTAGGACGATATACTGTGCACTAAGTTGCGAAGCCAAGGGACTCCATGCATAGCCCCTTTGCCTGCACATGGCATAGTGTTTTTTTTCTTATTTACACTCATATATAGCGTATAGCGAGGCACAAGCAGCCCCTAAATATTGAATGAAATGAAACACAACCTAATAAATAGGTATAGTTAATTTCCATTTCTTACTATATACAGTGAGACATAATCAATTATAGATTAAATTTATAGTCTAGGAGACGGTGATTTTTTAAAACACATCGGTTTAGACACTGAACTTTGTTCATCTCCTATTGAAATGTATTAATGATGATATACATACTTTGAAATAGTCAAAGAGACAGTCACATTTGACGCTCAACTTTTGTTAAGGGCATATGAAACTTAAAACTTGAGTTTCCTTTTTTAGATTAAATATTAGTCTACAAAGCATACCACGACTCAACACATAAAAGGCAACGTTCCCAATTTCAGGAACAGTGCCAAATCAGGAAAATATAGATACAGGCTATAGTTAGGTATCAAATAACTATAACTATTTCTCTATACAAATAAAACAAAATGTTAGGATTAATACTAGGATAGTTACATACACATTAAGCAAACTTAGCCAAGTAGAAACTAACATAACTTTAATATTAACCAAATAATTTACACCAACGTTGGTATAGTCTAAGAACAGGTCGAAAGCGTGATGTATGCAAGTAAATAATAAAAGAGTTTCAAAATTCGTGCACAACAAAACTTTATTAGGACACAATACGAAAGCGAATTAGGCTAATTTAAATATTTTATACTACTAACACTAAACTAACACTAAAATTAAAAGTTTCAACTAGAGTTTAATATTTTCAACACAATTTAGGTATAAGCATAGAAAATAATTTTTTTTCTCGGGTTGAAACGGCTGTGGAGACAACTGGGTTGTCTCCTACCCAAAAAAGGGGGTATTGTAGTATTATAGATTAAATTTACTTTTTAGTCAAATCTCAATATTACCGAACGCATAGTTTTTGTATAAGAAGTGCGATTTTAGCATTGGTCAACAGCGATAAATGCGAAGCCGCGCTGTCTCGCTCACTCCAAGTAGGAAGCCCATATGGCTATCCTTATCATCACATATTGTTTGTGACGCGTTTCGCAACATTCCGACGCGAGAGGGCGTCTGCCGTCCAGCGGCGCGCTCACGCAGTCACCCCCGAAGCTTCCAAGCGTGTGCCCGCGCTAGCCCGTGGTCTCCTCTAGGCCCGGAAAATGTGAATTTGACCGCGTGTAAACCGCTATGCGGTATCCCGGTGTTTCCTTTTAAAATGGGAGGTCTCAGTACCTAACCCAGCCTTTGCCTGGTCCCATAACAATGGGGGCATGGCTCATTAGTTTTTCCTTTATTTTTTCTCACTCTTTAGTGACATATATTTTTGCCTCGTGTCTCCGGACCGAGTTTGCTATGGAACGTTCCGCCATTTTGTAGGACGGTCACCATATAAGAGTGATCTGTTCTTGTTATATTAACTTTATCAATGTACTTACTAAATAAGTAGTGCAATCAGTGAAAAGCACAAATGTGCTGTAATTTCAAATAAGTGAAAGTGCCCGCGAAACTTCGTGATGCGCGAATTCACGAACTATTCTTCTGATATCCTGCCGCGCGCGTTTGGCGCGTTTGCTGAGGGTTAGCAGTCGGCCACGGCCACTGCCACCCACTCCACGAGTCTGCTCTTCGAGTTTCTTCGAGCGTAGGACTAAGTGGTATTGTAAAGAAAATGGATTGTAAGTGCGAACGTACCTATAACTAGACCCTAAGTCTTATATCCCTCTTTTGTATAACATTCGCTGATTAAAATCAATTATCGTGCGAGTAAGTAACTCATTTGTTCTCATTGAAACGTTCCCCATTCGCCAATAACCCTATTGTAACTTGCCGCTGGGCGCGAGGCGCGCCACCTGTGCTGCCGAACGGTCCTCGACTCCAAAGGTTCGATGCCCGACGGCTGTGTTTATCCGAAGCGATTACTGCGTAGGTAAGTTTGGGTAAGTACCTACGTAGACCTATTTCTGTTCATCCCATTTCTTTTATTGTCACGTCATAACCTAAAAGGCGCGCGGCGGTGCCACGTGTTGTCACACCGGCACACCCGCAGCGCCCCCTATCGGCCGGTACCCACAACTCGGTGGTTACTCTTTTTTACGCGACAATTTCATTCCATAATATATGAAGTGGTATATTAATTAGTTTGTCCGGCGATTACGCGGAATTAATTGGGTAATCCAATATAAATTTAACGACGAGGCGGGCCAGGTGAGTGATTTTGTATTGCACGACCGTGTGAATTGTTTGTGAAATTGTGTTTGTCCTTGTTGAGGCCTTGTGCGGCTATATTGTTGGTAAACATGCCATTAAGCGCGTAAAAACACTCGTCATCATCGTCAACCGATAGACATCTACTGCTGAATAAAGGTCTCTAGGGTTTTCCACGCGCACTGCAAAAGGACATTGAGCGGAAATGGCTAAGCAGAATGGACTCTGAGAAGACAAACTAGGTAGTTAATTGTAAACTACCTACATAGTTTGTCTACACAGAGTTTGTTAGTGAACGTGTAAACCTTAACACGTTCACTAACTAATAGTTTTCACAGTTCCCTAAGTAATCGAGCTCATTTTGACTCTTATTGCTCGCTTAGTCCTTTCCGCTAGCTCTTTCATGGTGAAAGCACAAGTGAATGTGTTTGTTTGCGTTTTCCCCTGCGAGTCGGAGTCCGTACGGAGCTCCCTCTGCTGGTGGTGGAAACCCCGCTTTTGATGGTAGCCGGTTAACCGGGTACGGCAGCTATATGTAACTCATATCCCTCATTAGTTTCTACGCGGCATTCGCGCCACAAAATTGCTTGGCGGCACGTCTGTTCCGGTGGTAAGTATCTAGCCGAAACTGGAGCATCCCAGCAGACCAAATTGGTAGTTTTCATGGTCAATTTAGCTGTCAATGACAAAGCCGCCAAAAATCACCCGAATCGCGATTGAGATTAAGGTAAATGCCATACCTACTAATATTATAAATGCCAAAGTGTGTCTGCCTGCTACGCTTTCACGGCCTACCTGTTCAACCGATTTTGATGAAATTTGGTGGGATAGGTTGTATCCTGGGGAAGGAAATAGGCTGCTTTTTAACCGACTTCCAAAAAAGAAGGAGATTCTCAATTCAGCGCGTATGTTTTTTTTTATCTCTGAAAATTAATTGTTGGTTTGTTGGTTTGTTGGTTTGTCCTTCAATCACGTTGCAACGGAGCAACGGATCGACGTGATTTTTGGCATGGGTATAGTTGAGGACCTGGAGAGTGACATAGGCTTTTTATCCCGGAAAATTGAGGAGTTCCCGCGGGAATCCAAAAAAACTTATTCCACGCGGATGAAGTCGCGGGTACCAGCTAGTCTAGTTATATATAAGAGATCATTGAGGTAATGGTAGCCAACGAGGAGAAAAAAAACACGATATCTCGCGAAAACTTTGATGGAAAAGCGCCGAGCAAACATTTACATAGACAACGTTCGTTTTAATTGTTAGCATAGCGAAATGAGGCAATTTAAAAGAATCGTGTACAAAATACACAATGCCTGGGAGCCCTCAAGGGCAAGGCTCGATTTAAAAAAAACCTTATCGTTATTATACAACGTGGAGCGAGACTGTAGATTCGTTAAAATATTAACGACTAATTCCAGACTATATCTCGTTTCTGTATTTTTTTAGTTTGTTATTAAATTGGCTGTGATATAGAAGCTCAAATAGTCAATGCAAAAAAAAGATACGCGTCGAATTGAGAACTTCCTCCTTTTTTGGAAGGTTAAAAACTGGGCCCAAAAAAAGGCGAAGAACTGGAGAGGAAAGAGTTGCCTGGGAAAGAAAGGTAAATAAAGGCAATGTTGCCCGCAAAGGAAGCAAAAATCGTTTTGATTTTTGCTTCCTTTAGCACTAGCAAAAATCGTTTTGATTTTTGCTTCTTTTAGCGTTGTAAACTAACATCATAATACGCTTTTTTTTACTATATAGGCTAGCGCTTGGCTGCAATCAGACTTGCATGCAAGAGTTGATGCAGCCTAAGGTGGAGCGCGCTTGCCTAGAAGATGATATTAAAGGAGGATGGGAAAACGGAAGCCTGAAGGGCATTCCATATCCTAGCGGTTCGAATTAGAAACGAGGAAGCAAATCGCTTAGTACGAGCCCGCGGAATTTCGACTGCGTAAGGGTGCAGACTTCGTCGATGCCTTGCTGTTCGATAATAAAGGAAGTTTTTATTAACGACTCCTTCACTGATTAACAAAAACCTAATATAGTTAAGTAAATAAATAAATATTTAGCGTAAGATTCTTAATTTTAATTATATTATAACTAGGTATACTGATGTTGTGTGTTAATGATAAGTGCACGGCATAATATAAGTTGAGCGCGAACTCGCCAACAAACTGCGTGTGTAGTTTGGCGAGATACATAATTTTTGTATTTTTTTGTGCAATATAAAATAAATAAATTAAAAAAAAAAAAAAAAAAGGTGACGGAGGAACCAGATCGAATAGTTCTTGAGCACACTCTCCCAAATATATCCTGTAGAATACCAACAGACAGGCAACTTTGCCTGCCCATACCCCTAGTCGCCCGGTATAATGCCCATGACTACGTCCAAGTGGATTAAGCTTTACTGAAAACCCAGTGGAATTCTTTGATTTTCCGCGACTTGCGATTGACTGCGATCTCACCTAATGGTAAGTGATGATGCAGCAGTCTAAGAATTGTTCAGTGAAAGGCTAGCAGAAATACAGGCAGACACACTTTCGCATTTATAATTACAGTAAGTACGTATGTTTCTTCGTTATCTAATGCTACGAACTCGCTTCTTCTTAGACGACCTCCCTGGCGTAGTGTTGAGCGCTCAGGGTCAGTTTGAGAATTTATAACTTCTGAATTTTCTCTGGTCTGCTCTGGTGGGAGGCTTCGGCCGTGGCTAGTTACCACCTTAAAGACATACCGCCAAGCGATTTAGCATTCCTATATGATGCCGTGTATAAACCGACTAAGGGTAAGGGTTTAATATAACTGCCATATCCCTAACAGGTTAGCCCATCCATTTTACACTGCATCATCACTTACCATCAGGTGAGATTTGTAGTTGCATTAAAAAAAATTACTCTATTATGCTGAAACAATACACCTTTTCGCACACCGTATCGTTTTCTATTTACGACCAAGTTATTCGTGTATGTGCAGCAAACTTTATCGCACAAATTCTCTCGAGCCAAGACTCTATATTCAACTGTGGGAAGTATCTAAGAGTCTTTACCTGTTTCACTTTAAAAGTTAACTTTATTTTATAGGCGACAGAGTTTATATTCGAAGCGGAAGTGCAGGTTTAAATAGTTAAAGGAGACACGTGCAAAATTCAAATTTGAAACGTTTCATGAAACGATACGATGCAGCCGAGCTTTGGTCTTTTAGTGTTTCACTACGTTCCTATGTTTATATTAGACACTAGGAGTAGACAGTATTATGTACTTTCTTTGACTAAGAATTAATAGCACCACCTACTTCTTAATAATTTTATCTAACTTTATAACTTTAACCCCTTGACGGCTTAGTACTGAGTACGAGACTTCTCTCGGATTCAAAAGGGTTTAGCCGTAATCCACCGTGCTGGCTAAATGCAGACTTCATATACCTACCTTTGAAAATATTATGAAGAACTCTTAAATACTCACTAAAAACATTTTTTTATCCACTACAAGTTTGCCCTTGACTGCGATATCACCTGATGGTAAGTGATGACGATGGTAGCGAGCTAACCTGTTAGGGGCATGGCAGTTATATTAAACCCATACCCCTATTCGGTTTTTACCCGGCATCGTACCAGAACGCTAAATCGCTTGGCGGCACGTCTTTGCCGGTAGGATGGTAACTAGCCACGGCCGAAGCCTACCACCACAGACCAGAGAAAATTCAGAAATTATAAATTCCCAAATTGACTCTGCCGGGGATCGAATCCTTGACCTCCGCACGTTAAGACAACAGCGCTTAAAACTACGCCAGGGAGGTCGTCAAAACTTGTAATATTGAACTAGTAATGAACAAAAATCCACATTCCACAAAATTATAAGTCATGCTATGCAATACTATTATATTGATGCAATGTTACACTCACATTCGGCGTAGTTGAGCATTTTCGATTCGGAAATACGAGGGGAACGAAATATGGAGTACAAGGAAGCATATTAATGCACAAATATTATTTTCTCCCTCACCCCATTCACTAGGGTTAGTATCAGAATTCACGTTACACCAAAATTGATAGAATTCGAACGTCGAAACATCAAAACGTCACAATTAGGTACAAATTGCTACAATGGGGTTTTTGACAACTAATTAAATCTAGCCTCTTCTTATCAAACGTAAATACGCGCGCTTAGTATGTTATCTCGTACGAAAACTTGTGATGTCATTATTACTTTACGTTTGGCTGCTTTTTGGCAAACAAAATTGGCTCTCAAACTTAAAACCAACATATAATTTTTATGTCTTTTGAAGGATTTTCTATTTAATTATATATATTTTTGATATAGGTAATAACCGTATTATAGCGATGTTAGAGAGATGTAAATTCTCATACTAACCCTAAAGGTGAGAAGTTTTCTGTGTACCCTCTCGACTGCCGGCTGATTTAAAATATGTTTTGACACTCGTTTCAGCACTTTTGTGCAATTTGCTCCAATTTCCCGCCCTTTCCTCTCCTTTTCACCGAGTTAAGATTTCGTAACCGTTTGTATGGATAAGTGCAATTGAATTATTTTGTAAACGGTTTAACGCAGTCCCTAAGAGGTAAAAGTACCTCAGTAGATATACCACTACAGCCCATTAACGTCCCACTGCTGGACACAGGCCTCCACTCTCATAGGAGAGAGGGAGCTTAGACCCACCACGCTGCTCCAATGTGGGTTGGCGGGCTTTAACGGCTACAATCATGTTAGTGATAATAACTGGGACCGACGGCTTAACTTGCTCTCCGAGGCACGGGGGTGAAACACCACCAATTTCCTAACTCCGGGCTAGTACTGAGTATTTCTAGTTAGAAAAACCTAATACTTAATTATGACCCGACCCGGGACTCGAACCCGGGACCTCGTCGGCCGCAGTCCAATATGCTAACCACTAGACCAACGAGGCAGAGGGAGTAGACATAGTTTAGTTTTATTTAAAGTATAATCACTTCAAGTTTCGGCTCCAATTGCCGTCTCACTAATAAAGGACATTGTACCTAACTGCAAACAAAAAAGACGAAATCGTGAGTAAAGTGCAAAACTTCACTCGTCAACGCCTATAGCGCTGGGCAAAGAGCGTTGCTTACGCGTTTCACTAACGAACTGCGATTTGTTTGCCTCGATTGGTAGATAATTACAGTATTTCTATACTGTAATTGACCGAGCGAAGCGAAAGTCTCTGAGTCTACTTGGGTGAATTGGCACTTGTCCGTCCGTCCGTCCGTCCGTCCGTCTGTCAGAGCATTATAACTTCTGAATTACTGAACGCAATTACTTCAGCTTTAAATATAATATGTAAACCAATGGCCTCCCGCCGAATATGGCTTAAAAAATAATAAAAATCTTTATTTCAGGGGGGCTCTCATAGAAGCGAATGCGAAGTAAAATATTTTTTATAAAGTTACATAGGGTTGCGGTATATAATTTTAAAGATAATTAGGAATAGAGTCCAAAAATATATTTTTTTTAATTTTCCCCCAAAATTGACGAAATGGGGGGCTTTCAAAGTGGTGATTTTCTAACGTCCAAAGATGACCTCGGAACTCTTAATTTTCTGAAAGGATGAGCCTGAAACTTGATCAATTATTTCAATTATATCCTGTACTTGAACAACAAATACTAAAATTAGATAAATATTGTAAGGAAACGGAATTATTTAATTTTTAATGAG